>CAMXCT020001494.1:62923-73730 GCA_947184155.2 Cladocopium goreaui
GCCCACACCACAAAACGCGCAAGGCTGCGCAAGCAAAAAACGTATCGTTTTTTGTGAGAGTCCCCTATCGTTTTAAAGCAGGTTTCATGTAACAGCCAACATCCGATGCACACTCCAGCACATAATTAATCAGCGCAAATTTTGGCGGAATCTCATATATAGGCTTTCGAAACTGCTGCATGGCACGTTTTAACCCATCTTTGAAAGCCTTAAAACCCTTAAAACCCTCAAAACCCTTAAAACCCTAAAACCCTCCGCTGCAGCTTCCGAAGGCTCCTCAACCGAGGCCGTGGCCCTCCTGTGCAAGCACCACCAAAACAAGCCCAAGCGGCGACGTTGGCCCTGCTGCTAAAACAAGCCTCCCCCTGGCCGCAGTACGCAGTACGCCGCCAAAACAAGCGCGAGCGGCGACTTAAGCCGTGCAAACTGCTTCTATTCTGGTTTTCGAAACTGTTGCGTGGCTGCCCTGGCCGCGGTATGCTGCCAAAACCAGCCCGAGCGGCGACGTACGCCCTGCAAACTGCTTCTATATAGGCTTTCGAAACTGCTGCGTAGCATACGTTTTGGCCACGCCTTAAAAGCCTTAAAAGCGTCAGAACCCTCAAAACCCTTAAAACCCTAAAACCATCCGCTGCACCTTCCTGCAAACTCCTTCTATGACCTTTCGAAACTGCTGCGCAGGCTCCCGAGCGGCGACGTAGGCACCACGGTCGAAATTCATTGTTTACGTCAAATGTGTCATCAAGCTAGTGAGCCCGCTATCGTTTTACAGGGCTTCCTGCTTTACATGTTTTGACACATTTTTACATCTGTTTACGCATAGTTTTGAAGCGCGTCCACTTGGATCCTTATCCCTGGCGATTTTTGTTTGCATATGTTGGAGTACACTTGTGCTTTTGCCCATGCCTGTCTCCACGTGGTCCTCCTTCCCGCTGCTTGGGCGGTCTCTCCAATGCTGCGACATTGGCTGTGGCCTCACCTGTGAAATCTGTGAAAGCTTTCCAAGCCTCGCCCTGGTCGCAGTACGCCACCAGAACAAGCGCGAGCGGCGACTTAAGCCATGCAAACTGCTTCTATTTCGGCTTTCGATACTGTTGCGTGGCTGCCCTGGGCGCGGTTTCCTGCCAAAACCAGACCGAGCGGCGACGTAGGCCTTGCAAACTGCTTCTTTATAGGCGTTCGAAACTGCTGCGTGGCACGTTTTTGCGACGCTTTGAAAGCCTTAAAAGCCTTAAAACCCTTAAACTAAAACCCTCAAAACCATTCAAACCCTAAAACCATCCGCCGCACCTTCCTGCAAACTCCTTCTATAGAGGCTTTCGAAACTGCTGCGTGACACGTTTTAGCCCCGCCTTAAAAGCCTTAAAGCCCTCAAAACCCTTACAACCCTAAAACCCTCCGCTGCAACTTCCGAAGGCTCCTCAACCAAGGCTGTGGCCCTCCTGGGCAAGCACCGCCAAAACAAGCCCGAGCAGGGACGTTGGCCCTGCTGCCAAAACAAGCCTCGCCCTGGCCGCAGTAGGCCGCCAAAGCAAGTGTGAGCGGTTACGTAAGCCGTGCAAACTGCTTCTATTTCGGCTTTCGAAACTGTTGCAGGGCTGCCCTGGCCAAGTATGCTGCCAAAACCAGCCCGAGCGGCCACGTTGGCTCTGCTCACTGCTTCACCACAGTTTCATTGGCCAAAATGGCAGGGAAAGCAAAGCGTGGCATACGCCTGCTGAACATCTCTGAGCTAATCTGAGACTGCGGTGCGGTCACCACCAAAGTCAGGATTTCCCTATGTCACCACGGCTCCATCGGACACAACCGCAGCAAAAACAAGGTGTGTTGCATGAACCCGCACACAGCAATTCCCCTGCCCTGTGACAAAAAAAGGGGGGTCGGCGGCACCAGGGCGTTAGCCCATTCCGGCAATGCCTCGCCGTTTCGTGGTGTTGCTAAGCGCATAGCTTTAGCTACCCGGGGGCGCGCTGGTGCCGCCGACCTTTTTGAAAATCCTTCAGGGTGCTGGGGTTTTCACGTTTTTGGGGGTTCGGGGTGGGAAAAAAGAGGGTAAATTCGAAGATGCGTTTTGGAGGTCCTTGTTGGGCGGTTTTTGGTCGCTTTTTGGTGGATGTTTTCATGTTTTTTTGGTGCTGTCCACGCGTAAAAATCGTGTAATTTACAATGTTTTTGTGCCTTTGGCATCCAAAAAAAGCTTGTGACAACATGCTGGAAACTGCGTAAATACCAGTGTTTTTGCTAGGCCCGGGCCACAAAACACCGTGATTTTTGCTAGCAGAGGCTCAAAACCTCGTAAATACCATGGTTTTGCGCTGACGCGGAGCCAAAAACATCGGTATTTACGGTGTTTTGTGTTCCGAGAACGTGAAAAATCGCGAAAACACCGCCTATTTGACGCTTTTTGGGGGTTTGCAAGAACCGCCTATTTGACGATTTTCGGGTGTTTGCAAAAAGTACCCAACTACAAAGATAACAGCGACAGCGACAACAGGACCAAGCAGCAACAGCAACAACAACAATAACAACAACGCCGACGACGCCGACGACGAAGACGACGACAACAACGACAACGACGACAACGACGACAACGACTGCAATGACGACAACAAGGACAACGACAACGACAACACGAACAAGAACAACAACAAGAACGACAACGACAACACGAGCAAGTTCAGATGAAATCCCCCTCTCTCTTTCCCTCCCCCGACCCCTCCAGGCATCGCCGGTGTGCGAAGCGCTACAATTATAATGCAATATACATTTTTGTGACTCTTCCGTTATGACATGTTATGACTGTGTATTGTTTATGTTTGAGTAGGGAGCAGTGGTAAACCCTTGATGCCTTTCGTGTTTGCTCCTGTATCTCCTGGTTGCTGGCGAACGGCCGGACGAGCGCAAGCTCCGCAAGCTCATGTGCAAATGCCTCAGCGAACATGACGAAACAGGAAACTGTTTTCTTTTGCAGAAACCTCTTGGCTTATGAAATTTCGAGCTTTCCTATTTCGGAGCCTCTACTGAAATCCAAAGTTTTTGTTTCTGCTTCAGGAATTTCACAGCATGTCCATCTGTGTCACAATATGGTAAGACAAACAGAAAAGTAAGAATGTTGAGTTCGTGACCTTGTGGTCAAATGATAATTCTAAATATAAAATATATCAGATATGATCAAGACATATCAATACACTTCAATGCATTCTCGCATTCCACAACGAGGGATGAACCTGGAGCAGCAATGTGAGCCGCACGCTCCACATGTTCTGGTAGCGCCTGCAGCAAAGCCTTGTCCTGCAAAAGTGACAGACCAGAGCCTGCAAGACCTGACAGAACTGTGAAAATGTCATGACCGATGAATTTGCCCACACTTTATCAAGGTCTTTACACTTTTGAGGCTCTGTCTCCTTCGGAAATCCGGTTCATGTCAACGCATGGCAGTACCGGATGAGCATTTCTGCGCAACTTGAGTACATGTGTGCAGCCGTCAAACGGCTGGTAGTGGTGTTGTAGTAGTTGTAGTTGTAGTTGTAGTTGTAGCTGTAGCTGTAGCTGCTGTTGTTGTTGTTGTTGTTGTTGTTCTTTTATGCTCTTTTATAGGTCTAACGTGGTCTAACATGGTCTAACTAGAATTGACTGGATAATCGATGGGGTGCTGGTGAATCCTTTGTCAAGTCTAATGTCAATTCCTGTGCGCACTATTTGACTTGCTCCTGTGGTGTCTTCTCTTCTTCGTGGATTTCATCCTTGATCCAGCCCAGCAACAATTCGCCAGCTTGCGAATCATAATTCGATCTAGACCGACCCATGCCTGGCCATACCTGGACATACGTGGACATACCTGGACATCCTGGACATACTTTTACCATCCTATACCTGCATTAGAGGCAAATTAAATTTCAACTGCTCTCTTGGTTCAGTCAGGCGCTTGAGAAGCATTCAACCCCAGTCGCACAAAGTCGCATAACCAATATACTCAATATACAAAGTCGACTTTCAACACTGCCACTCTTGACCAGTGAAATTCGAACGTCTGCGTGTCGCGCTGATTTTCATGCTGGCAGTGAAGCAATGGGTGCACCCAAATCAGCCCTACCTGAGGACTGGAGGTGACTGGAGGTCTGAGTTGGTTTGAGGACGCTTTGGGAGTTCCGCATGTTCCAGACTCCAGCAAATGTTGGGCTAGACTTGAATCCAAGTCAATCCTTCTCCTAGTCCTTAGCCAATCTACTTGTATGCCTAGGCTTAAGTTGCTTTAGCCTCATTCCTGCACAAGACTGGAAGCCAGTTATTGGAGGCCTGTCCACTGTCCAGCCTTGCTTTTCCGGAGGTGATGCTGGCCACATAATTTTGGCATACCTCCACGATGGTAGCTTGGCATTTTTCAATCTCGGTTGACTTTTGAGCATGGAGTGGCTTCAAAGATGAGAAGACTGCGTGTCGCCAAAGCTTCTCAGCACCAAAATTGGAGGAAATAGGACTGTCACCCACCCTTTCAAAAAAGTGGGCAACACATATCAACTTAGCGTCCCCATTCTGTGGACTGTGCAGTAGTTGACTGGGTGTGAATGGTGTGACTCACTCTCTTGTTTCGGACTTGTCATGGAGGCAAAAACCAGGGAAGAAGCATACTGATCCACGCTCTGTCCAAGAAGTGTGCACCTCGTGAACGTCCCAGCGATAGTCAGGCAAGACTGCCTGAAGAATACAGGTCAATTGAAGTGTCAAAAGTCTTGGTCAGTATATGCCGCGCGCTTTTGCCTGCAAAAAGAGTGGAAAGAAAATGTGCAGCCAGGCCAGAATGTTACCTCCCATTTAATTACATGGGATGAAGAAAGAAGTTGGTATACTGTCAGTGGCCGTTCAAGCAAAGAAGGGTGCCAATCAAACAATACAAATCACCAGAACATCTTGTAATTCTCCAGTGATACAACCTTGAAAACACTTGCAAAGCCGAATCCCCAGTGGGCAATGTATGCAATATATTGCACAATGCCTGATATTTGCTGTGATCATCTTAATTGCTTGAGCTCCGTCACTGGCTTCATAGATATGTTGATGTGACCCGCAGCACAAAGCCAGTTGCTGTCCTGAAAGCGGTAGATATAGTAGAAGACCCAGCTGAAGCTGACGAAGACAAGCAAGAAGGCAGACAAGAACACACCTCAGAATCGTCAGAATATGGCTTCTGAGTGCGTGATGTCAACAGGTTTCCTTTCTTGCATTCAATCACCCAGTTGGGCTAGTGGAACTATTCGCAATCAATCTTACCCTATCTTACCCTTGCATGACACACGCAATCACAACCAGTGGCACACCATGGCACCCCTATAGTTTGCCAAGCTTCGATAATTGGCTGGTTCCTTCTTCTGCCAAGGTTGGATCAGCGTGTTCTGTGTTGCCCGCTTGTTGCCTGATTGAGCAACTCTTAAGTCCAAAATGACAGAGTTGCAATATGATGGTCTACATGTTGCACGGTTGGCAAACGCTTAAAGGGTTGGACAAAAACAAAACAACACAAAACATATATATATATATATTATATATATTATATATATATTATATATATTATATATATATTATATATATATATTATATATATATATATTATATTTGTTCAGAAAAACAGGTGCCGTTTTTAGATGGCCATTGACATAGGATGCTGTCTTCACCATGTTCGTTTGGTCGGCATGGACTTAAATTTACCGCCAAGATTCGATCAGGAACCACGCCTGTGCGCCACGAAAGACTTTGATTCTCGTCACTTCACAAGCCAAACATAGTGAGGCCCGAAACTGTTTCAGAGACTTTTTGTCTGACATTTTACCTGCTAGGTTCAGAATCAGAATACTTCAAGCAATGCACATCACAATATCGATTGAATTTAGTCAACCGATGGATCTCTGGGAGGCACTGGGGCAGCCAGCCAGCCCTCAAGAGCAGCCTCAACCTAATCTCAACATGAGATAGACTCATAGACAAAGTGCTCTGAAACTATCTTGGGAGAAAAATGCGCAATTTTTGGAAGCAAACACTCTGCGCTAATCGTGGGATAAGCAAATGCCTGGATTTTGCCAGGAACGGCAACCACGACGGGCAATGAAGCATCGTCATCGTCGTCATCATCATCATCATCTTCTTCTTCATTTTCATCGTCATCGTCATCGTCATTGTCATCGTCATCGTCATCGTCATCATCATCATCATCATCATCATCTCAATCTTTCCGGTTGAATATAAAGTTTAACGGAGGTGGGAATTTAGATTCCTAATGCCCTTGATGATCTTCCCAACTGAATGTAAAGTTTAATGGGGACGGGAAATTATGTTCCTAATGGACTTGATTGATCTTGATTGATGATCTTACCAATTGAATGTAAAGTTTAACGGCGATGGGTATTTATATGCCTAATGCTCTTGATTGATGATCTTTCCAATTGAATGTAAGTTCCATCAACATTTGATTGGGGATGGGAACTCATTACATTACAACGCCTGCCGGGAAGTATCGTCACAGGCTGCACAAACAATCCTTTATTGTGGAGGCACTTTCCTGCCCACCCCAGTATTCAAGTACAGGTCTAGAGTCTAGATAGAATCTGGACCATGAAGAAAATATCTTCGTATCGAGAATGACAGAAAGGTAACTGAACCCATGGAAATCAGTCACGCAATCGATTTCATATTTGCTGAGCAATGAATTCCATGGCCCCTCGCCCCTCAGCAAAATCTACTGTCGAGACTGCGCCTATGAAGAGAGTGTCCTCGAAAGCCAAGACTTCAACCCGCAGGACAGCAATATGACATGAATCTGACGAGTTAAACCGACTTAACAGTTGACCCAGAATCAAAATGAATCAAATGCCTGCAACCACATTGTGCAGAAGAAGAAGGTTTTCGATCCAGAAGCCGGCGTTGCTGATCCAGAAACGGGCATTACAGCCCGTTGATGTCGCCGGCACGAAACTCCCATTTAGGAAGCAAGAATAACACTTGAAATATCTTGAAAATTCTTGAAATATTCTGTCATAATCTTGCGGGGTAAGCGTTGGCTGCACCCTGTGCTTATGGTTCAGGATGGTTCAGGTATGTCAGGCTCAGCATGCCTCATCTGCAAGCCTTGGTCTGCACCCTATCAGCCCTTTGGGCCATTACATTGGCGCTGTTCCTCTCTGAATTCTGAAGAATTCTGAATCTACGAGAATCAAACTCTGAATCTACGTTACTACGTTTGAGTTTCGTTTACGTCATTTATATACGTTAAACGTCAGCGCCCCTTGTCAAATCGGTCCTTGAGGAGCACGATGAACTCCAAGGCAACCTGGGCGGTATCAGCGTCAGCAGAGAGTCTGCAGATTCCACTGCGATGCGTAGGATGCGATCCGATACAATTCGATGCGAATCAAACCGAATGAATATAACATAATTTGATATAATTTGTAACATCATAGAATTTAAATGAATTCAATACTGTAGAACGTGAAAGTTCACAAGGCTTCAACAGGGCAACCATGTAGCTGCCTGATGGTGCCTGCTGCCCGATGCTGCCTGATGCTGTCTGAGGCCGTCTCCTGCTTCTAGGGCCCTGACGCTGTTCAGGAGCAAGTCTCCGAAGTTGGGCGTGGCGCAAAGCCAACGGCAACCAAGCCAGAGCAAATAGACATCAATGATCCAGCGCGGAATCATGCCTCAGATTCAGTGTGCATCTGAAGAAATTCCTGTGCGCTCAACCTATCAAAATCATCTCAAGCTAAGACGCATGTCAATGCCAGCAAGGCCTTCACTTCTTTTGTTAGACCAACCACAATCCTTGGTGGCCAAAGCCAGTACAAGTGACATCATGTGACATCAATGTATCTCATTCTGGATCTCGAAAGCTGCACGCAGTACTGATGTTGATTCATAGTTGCTCAGGCAGACTCTGGCCCATTCAGTTAATTGAAATTTACTTCACATTCTTGCAGGATCTGTCTCATTCCTTGTTGTGACCACATCGAAGGTAACCATGTCATTACAGCAACAAGAGTGGTATCTGAGACACAAGTGGGTACATTGGCAAGCAACATCTGAGACTTTTGCATTCGTGCACCGAAGAAAACAAAGTGCTAGGACGCAAAACCAATTATATATTGAAGAGCAAATACCAGAAGGAACCTTTGGAAACATGGTATACGCGATAAGATCTGCTGTGCCAGAAACTCTCGAGCACCCTAAACTGTAAACAACCTTTTCCCTAAGGATCCAAGCGTGATATTGGCCTTCAGTCCTAGATTTCACTTTATGAGTTTCAGGTTTTTGAGTCTAGACAGTCTGAAGGCATAGTTCTGAACCAGTCCTTTCTCAGGGGATATGTCCTGACCCATGGTTATGAATCAAGGTCTGCCATGGTTTTCATAACTTGTCTAAGGTTTACAGTATTCATTTTATTCGGTTCATCCACTTTGTCTAAGCATATCGCCGCCAACTTTGAATCAGGTTGACACCGATGGATGGAAGGTGTCATATTCAGACAAGACTCTCACACTCCCCCTCGCCCTCCACAACTGCATCCTGCCAATTCGAGAGAATTGAGGACAAAAGGCAAAGAAGGCCATCAAAAGGCTTTACTCTTTTCAAACATGTTCAATCAAGCTAAACCAAATTATCCAAATTTGAACATACTTTGAACAAACGTCATCAAGAAATTTGCGAACTATTGGCTTTCACTGTTGCTTCCACTCGAAGTCAAAAAGCTGCAAAAGTTCAGAGAAAAACGAGAAGCAAAGATTATCCAACGATTTCAGATCCTTCATGCTAGTGATGCTGGGCGTTGACAAGATCAGGCGGACAAAGAGGTCTCCACATCGACGAAGGTCTGCGACGATGGTCAATGTCCTGAGCAATGTGACCAACTTGGTGAGCCAAATTCATGTCAGAATTTGTCAGATATGCGAATGCAAAATAAAGCAAGTAGTTTTGGCAGTTGTGGGCTTGGCCCTTGGCAATACTTATGGCCAATGTGGCACTAGTTCTTGGATGTTGGTGCCCAAGGAGCCAAATGAAAAGGATGGGGACCAAGATCTGCATCTGCGAGAAAGGAATGTTGCCTGACGGCGCTGCACAACTTGTGAAGTCCGCATGAGTCTTTGTAGAGTGATCAGGCTCGACGTGACGCGCAGTGCACAGTGTCGGTAGGGGGAGAGTCTTGGTTCAAGCGCTTACAGCAAGAAATGCATCCCAAGACTTCTTCGTGGCGGTTCAAACCTTGTATTCTTGTCAGGATCAGTACAAAATGGACGAACCATGAGCAACAGCTTTAGCTTGGTTGCCACCGGCGGTTCAATTTACAGTAGATGCCAGATCTGAAGAATTATGTTGCCCTGTCTGTTCAAGTTACTGACAAACCAACGGATGAAGATGGATCAAAATCAGGGTATGCTCAATGTGGTCCACGTGTCTGACATCTGAAAAGGATAGAACTTGATAGAACACATATTAAGATAAGAGTCCTCGTGCATACTCTCCAAACGGCAAGGAAAACAGATGGCAGCAACACCCTCCCTCCATGCTCTGAGAACACCAACACGCCAAATCCTTCTCCTCGTCGGTCAAACGGGCAAAGTTGGACCTTAAAGGGATGACAGGACGGAAAAGCGCTGCTGGAAGTCTTGCTGACGGCCATAGAGCATACAGTATCCTAGGTTATCCCAGGTCCCAGGATCATAAATATCATAAATGCTCCTTCTGACCATTTTCCGGGGCAGTGACCAAGTTTGGGGAAGTCTTCGGGACGCCTGCAACGCAAAAGCATCTTTAATGAGACCAAGCTTCATATCGAAGTATTGCTTGTCCAGCCCTCGCGGAAATCCGTTGGGCGTGAGGTAGTTGTGAGTCACGTCTGCGCCGTACATCACGAATTCGTACCTATTTTCCAAAATCTTTCCAAATCCTTTGAACTGAGACCATCTGAGACCAATCCTTCCACGCTTATGTGATAAATCTGAAGTGGCTTACTTGTTTTGCATGGCTCCTGAACTCATTCTGACATCAGCAATCTTCCTGTTATGTAAATGGACGCTTGATTGACTACAAGAGATGACTGAGTACACCCAAGTATAATCTGGGATATGATTCATTCAAAATTCATTCATCATTCACACGATCTTTGTGGTGCACATTTCTTTGATCTGCAGGTTCTCAAGGAGAGCAAAAGAGCTCATCAGAGCTCGCAGAGCATGCCCAACTTGCCCAACTTCAAAAAAGATGAAACACTACTAACTGTTACTAACTTCATTCAAGTTGTCCAAACTGTCCAAGAAAACTTCCACTTTCATTCCAATGAAAGTGGGCAACAAATGGCAACGACTGCCACAGAAACCAAGACCATTCGAGCCATGTCAAGGGGGCACCGTCCATAGATCTGTCGAATTTCAGTCACTGCACGGCTTGCAACCAGGGCCTGGCGTGAACAGAGCTCCGCAACTACAGCACGCATGTGCATGCATCTGCAACAGCATCTGCATCAGTTTGTCACGTGTCAGTGAAACCTATCTCGACACATTGCGTCACAAACAAATAGTGACATAGTGTCACACAACTTGTTATGCTTTGCTCGGCTCGGCTTTAAATATGTTCAAGATTATTCAAGCCCTTTGAAGCTTCTCGAGTATTCTCTACAATAAGCTTCTCCCGCCTGCATCTGGGATATGACAAAGATCTGCAAGAACACAACCTGAGTTGGCCACATCGAAGAGCACGAGCTTCGGAGATGGCAGGTTCTGTCAACAAATTCTCACATGCGACACCCAATCAAGGCCACTTGATCCCCCAA
>CAMXCT020001494.1:74110-89889 GCA_947184155.2 Cladocopium goreaui
ACCATACCATACCATACCATACCACACCATACATACCATACATACCATACATACCATACATACCATACATACCATACATACCATACATACCATACATACCATACATACCATACATACCATACCATACCGATACATACCATACCGATACATACCATACAATACCCTACCATACATACCATACAATACAATGCCATACCATACCATACCATACATACCTTACAATACCACACCACACCACACCATACCATGCCATACAATACGACACCACACCACACCATACATACCACACATACCATACCATACATACCATACATACCATACATACCATACCATACCAACCATGCAATAAAAAAAAACTACACCACACCATACATACCATACATACCATACATACCATACATACCATACATGCCATACATGCCATACATGCCATACATGCCATACATGCCATACATGCCATACATGCCATACATGCCATACCATACATACCATACCATACATACCATACATACCATACATACCATACATACCATAACATACATACCATACAATACAATACAATACAATACAATACCGTACCATACCATCCTGCTGCAAATTCTGGACTACACAAGCCCAAAACTCACTTCCCAAGCAGGCTGTAATTAATTCACCCCAGAGGAAGCAAAACAACCGCGGTCTTTTTACAAGAAACTAGCCAGGCTAGTTTTCTTCTGCTCAGCTCTGGTTGGGCTTTGCAACCAAAAAGCCATCTGCGACACCTGCCAACGTTGGTAGACATGATAGACATGTTTGCGGCATCATGACATGATAGATGGTAGACATTAATGGCATTTGTCGATCCTTCTTTTGTTTAGGCAAGCAATGCACAGGGATGTGGACAGCTTTTGCCTCTGCCTACCCCTTACATTATGCGCCCCGGTCAAAATTTGTAAGGGTTTGAAGCCCGATATTGGCCTGACATCCAAATTTCAATGTGGATATATGTGGCTTGAAACATGTGGAACACTATCTGCCCCGGCCGAAATGGAGAATGCTGAGCCCCAAAAACCAAAAATCTCCAGTTTGGCTAACTCTTACACTTTGGTTGTTTAACGGCACCTATTGGGCAAGCAGATGGATACAACAACTTGGACCCCAGCCTCTTTTATCGTGTTGGAAACAATTTCCAGCCGGGGGTTTCTTGATGGCGCGCTTTCTTCTGAACAAAGTTTTGGCTTGCTTGCTCATTACTGTGTCCTTACTGTTTGGGTTAGTTTTTGTATTCCCCTTTGTATTCAGTCGAGTCTCTGACCCGGGCGTCTGGATTCTTTAGTGGGACGCCCCGTGGCACAAGGCAAGATACCTGAAGAATAGGACCCCTCAGCTGCAGGCACATGGAAGAATGTCTAGAGAATCAGAAGCAGGAGCCACCAAAATCTATGAAACCTATAGAATCAGACCCAGGAACACACCTCGACATAGCCAAACAATTGCTTAAAGAATCAGACAACCCAGGTTGGAGTTGTAGACATCCCTCCCCTATAAAGCCTTGAATATATTTTGAAGCTTTGGGTGGTTCTTAGGAAATCTACCCACAACATGTTTTTACTAATGTTTGTTCGCCCCACAAATTCCCAACTACAAAAAAAACTCCCAATCTGAAACACATCTCAGTTCAATTTTTGTTTCGGACAATTTTGGAAACATGTTGCAAGTTTCTACTGTTTTGTTCTGTTTTGAATTGTATTGACATGTTTTGGAATATCTATGAATATCTTAATTTCTTCTTGATATCTGCGATGTGCTTCTTTTCTGGCCCATGTATCTCCACTCCATGATTCTCCAAAGAATCAGGTCTTGCCTCCCAACACTAAGGTTTTTGGTCGGTCTTTTGGGGACATCTGGCGTTATGCTTAGAGATATTGGGGATTTCCTGGGGGTGTCTGGATATGAGACCTGGACTCAGTTCAACCTGGTGTTTGGATTCTTTGGAGGCTTAGGCGTGTCGACCCTTTAAAACCTGGCAATCAGGTCCTGCCTCCCAACACAGTGGTTTTTAACAGGTTTTCTGGAGACATTTTGCGTTAAGCCTGGAGGGGTTTCCTGGGGACTGGCATATGAGACCTTGAGTGGGTTCAAGCTGGTGTTTGGCTTCTTTAGAGGCTTATCCGCTTATGCCTTTACACCCCTCTCAATCTCCGTCAAATCCTCTCCGCTTATCTGATCTACTGGATGCCGCATCATTCCCCTATTTTTGATTGAAATATTCCATGGGGGGTCAAAAGGGTTGGAATTGATTTCATGAGCGAAGCGCAAGGCCACCTAAATGCCTAGTACATGATAATGCCTGTATTTTGCTATGAGAGTTCTTGTATGAATCGATATAGGCAATTTTTTGCTCTTATCCTGTCTTGCGTTAGTTTTGTTGCACTTTTTGAGCCATGTTTTGGCCAGCACTTGAAAAAAATACCAGCTCAATTTAGGGTTCCAAAATCAGGACCAGGTGGCCTTCATAGAGAACGTGAATCCATGCAAGAACCAAGCAGAAACTGACAACGCAGGCTAACCGTTAGGCCAACCCAGGTTGTCTGATTTTTTAGAAAAAAAAACTAGAGGGATCTTTTTGTCCTTCTTTTCCTCACGTCACCGAAAATATAAAGCTGCGAAGCATGGCGCTGCGTTTGGAATTGCCTCAGCTGATAGACTTTCTGCATCGCAAGCCCGGTAACAAAATTGCTCTGCAAACGGGGCACGTCCCATTTGTCGCCGCTTCCTCCTGCCTTCCAAAAGCGTCGGAAGACGCCAACACCCGCAATTTTTTCCTCCGCTGGAGCTAACCGCAGCTAACCACAGCTAACCTCTCCAATGTTTGTTTCATCTGCGCCACGGTCCCCAGCTTATGGTTCATGCCCGCCCCCTTGAGACGCAGTGCCAAGTCAAGAGGGCAACCACTAAGCCCCTTCAACGCCAGTGAATCCGTGGCACCTAACAGCGAAGCTACTTATATGATCTTATATGATCTTATATGATCTTATATGACCCTTCATAATTGAACTTGGTCGGAGGGCTACGCCGATCGGTCATGATGTGAAGAACACGTTCCAGCTTTCCTTGAATTCTATTTGATCAGCTCCTTTAAAGTGTCGTACTGCCCCGTGGGGACATAGCAAACAATGCTGCACGAAAAATGCGCAAAGGGAACTTTGGCTGTTCTTGATGATTTGGCTATCTCGCCAATCTGCGCCTGGACTGCAGGCTCCTGACAGAAATTTGAGAAAAAACACTGATAAAGCTTGCCAAACACATCCGTTGATCCGGGGTCCAATCAGTTTCATGCCAAACAAAGCAATCCAAATCATAGAGACGTAAGCTATAAATTATGGATATGAGTGGCAAAAAAACTAAAAATATGCTGCAAACTTGACACAATTGGAGTCGCGTGTGTCTGCAATCTTCCATTCTTTCCCGTCCCACTTCTCCTTGAAAGCGTCACTCCATTCCTGGGTGATGTCTGCGTCCTTGGCTTTGGCTGCACAAATGCTCCGAACCAAGCTCAGCCCTGCCAGGTGTCATCCTGAGGCCTACAGTGATGCTACGAAGGGCCAACACCACCCTGCCAGCAGAAAGCCAAGATATAAACAAAGCGTTGAACAACATGTTTCTTCTCACAAACCCTACCTGCAAGCAAAAGCGGGGACAGCTTCCATGCGAGACAGGACACGGAGCCGCCATGCACCAGGCCCTTCTTGCAGTACTGACCATTCTGGCATCAAAAGATTGCTTGTGGCAAGCGTGATGATGTTGGTATGTTCAGGGCATGCCAGGAACTGCAAGAGCCATCCCTATAGTTAAAAATGTTAAAAAGTAAAGAATACCGCGACATTTTCTTTAGTGAGAGATCCTCAAAACATCCAACCTGCCTCTGGCAATCCCAAGCACTGATAAACATTGTCAATGACATCCTAGTTATGGTTTGGGACATGCACTCTACGGACCCCTTCAACACTTTCAGCCGTCAGGCAAACTGGAGCAAGAAAATCACACCCTTCAGAGGCTCTTCACCTCAAGCATTTTTCATCTTTTTCTCCAACACTCTTGACATCTCTTGACCGTCCCAGTCTGAGTGTACTAATCTCACACCATGGGTCACTACTGCACCTCTAAGGTGCACTTTGCATGTAAACGTGGGGCCACTTTGGCTTCGCAGTAGCCATCTATCCATTTTGGCCTTGTCATCTGCAACATTGAAATGTTACGAAATGTGGAATCGCTGGATTTTGGCAGAAACTTGCAACATCAAAAATAAACATCATGTGAGAGGAAACCTTGCAGTTTTAAGACCTCGCAGCACAAAATGATGATAAACGAGTAAAGATGAGTAAAGGGGGTAGAACATGGTAGAACCAAGTAGACTGGGTAAACTGAGTAAACTGAGCAAACGATTGAACCAAGAAGTTCATTTGCGGTCTTTTGCATGCATCTGACATCGTGCCCGTCAGTGCAGGTCAGTCCGAATATAGGTTCCTGACGTACAGAACTCCTCTCGCAAATGCAAGGCGCCAGCCTGCAAGCATGGTCTTTCAAATAGTGTTGCCAATCAAAGCACTTACTGAAAGCTTCAGCCTGGAGAACTATTTTCTTTGCTTGTGGACAACGAGGCAACCCGCAATCAACAAGCTCTTTGGACTCGCTGGGAGGGGGAAGGCTGGAAGGTGCAAGACAAACTCATGGCCCAAAGTCATCCTTCACACGCCCCTGGTATTGCAGGAAGATACTGAACTCTATTCTTCCCTGAAAGAGGTTTTGTTGTCAGCTCAATTTCGTTTGACTAAATTCCAATGGTCTAGCTGCACTGTCCAAACGACGAGAGGTTGATAGAAAAGTGTTCGTCTGTGGCAAAAAAGCAAAGGACCGGACAACCACACATTAGACGCTCCTTTACTCAAGACATGAAGGAAGAGAGTTTGGACGATGAAGTTTGGGTAAAACACAGGGTTGTGTCGGATCGAAACAAAAAGGCATGGATACATACAGTAGCAGGAAAGAAATGACAGGTCAGTTGGATGAAGAGAAGTTTGACAGAGGTACATTTGATAGAAAAATTGGACGGAGAGGACACGTTCGATGGAGGTAAGTTTGATAGCGATAAGTGTGGTACAAACAAGTTTGCCAGAGATTAAGTTTTATAGCGGCGGGGTTGATGGAGATACGCTTGGTAGAGTAAAGTTGGATAGAGATAGATTAGATTCATTTGATAGGTACAAGTTGGATGGCGGTAAATTTGACAAAATAGATTTGAGAAAAGTGTGGTAGAGAAAAGTTACGATAGGGATTTTGGTTGAACAGAAAAATTGGGTAGAGGATAAGTTTGATAGAGCTAAGTCTGCCGAAGATAATAGATTGGCTAGGCTTAAGTTTCCGTAGCGTATTTTTCTGTTAGAAGTAGGTTTAATAGAAAGAAGTCTGAAAGATGAATTCGATAGAGAAAAGTTTTATAGAGATAAGAGTGCGAACAGAAGTTGGTAGAGATAAAGTTTGGTAGAGCTAAGTTTGATGGTGATAAGTTTGGTGGACTTAAATTTGATATATTTTAAGTTTGATAGAGATAAGCTGGACAGAGATAAAGTTGGTGGGCAAAAGTTTGGTAGAGATAAGTTCGACACAAATTAGTTTGATGATTGATAATCTTAAAGTTGTATATATATATAATATATATATAGGCTAGAGTTAGTCAAGGTGAATTAAGTTTCTAGAGAAAAAGAGGTTAGTGTAAAAGAGATTGGTTTGATGGAGATGGGTTTGATAGGGACAAGTTTGATGGAGACAGCTTTGGGAAAGTAAAGCTTGATAGCGGCTATTTTGGCATAGGGTAAATTTGGTAGGGATAAGTTCGACAAAGGCAAGTTGGGTAGAGGTCAGTTTGGCCGAGGTAAGTGTGCGAGAAGTTTGACGGACGTAAGCTTAACAGACCTGAGTTCGATGGAGTTTGACAAACGTGAATTTGATGGAGATAAGCTGATGACAGCAAACTGAGGTGGTTGATAGTGACGGCAGAGGAGGAGGAGGAGCCGGCAGAAACCCACACTGATGTGGGGAAGAAACGCTTCTGGCAGAGGCTTAGCATGGACCTCTGCCGTCTTCTGGTATCTGTCCAAATCCTTGGTACATCCGTGACTGCGGGTTCAGGGACAGGCAAAAAGGACAAGTTTTGTGAAGAAATTCTCCCAAATATAGAAATGACCAACCTGGAAATCAAATGACAACAAAGTAGCAGTATAAACCAGCCATATTACATGTGTATAAGTTCGTAGTCTTTCTGGCCAAACAAAATGAAGCTATTGATCAAGAATTATTAACGTATCGCAAGCTTCCTGCTTTTGTCATGGCACAGACATTCTCTGTCGAGAGAGGAAGTAGAATGCCTTTTGGACTCCAGCAAAATTAAACTGTGAAGTTACAACTGTAAAATTCACAATGTTGCAACTCATGTCTCCTCGCGGTTCATCACAATGTATTGATAGATCTGTTCTCTGGTTTTCACATGAAAGCAAACGTGCTTGAAGCGCCAATTCCCGGTCATTGTGTGGAATGATCTTTCCCGCAAAAAAAAACACATGACTGCGAAGCGATCTGCATATACTGGCTTTATTACCTTCTGCTGGCAAAACTGCCAAGAGTCATGGAAAATCAATCAATGGCTCACGGTTTAAGAAGAAGCAAAAGAGCAAAAAAACTGCCAAACCGAAACACAAGCAAAGGAGCACAGAAGCAAAAGTAGATCCGCAGAGAGCAGAGAAGTAGAAAAGCAGAAGAGCAAAAGCATAAGCAGAGACGCAGAGAGCAGAGAAGCAGAGAAGCAGAGGAACAGAAAAGCAGAGAAGCAAAAAAGCAAAAAAGCGGAGAAACAAAAAAGCAGAGCAGAAAGCGGAGAAGCAGAAAAGCGAATAAGCAAAAATGCGGAGAGGCAGAAACGCAGAAAAGCAAAGAAGCAAAACAGCATGAAAAAGCAGAAAAGCAGAGAAGCATGGAAAGCGAAATCCAAAACCAAATCCCAAAAAAGAAAAACACCGTCCCTAAAATAGCCATCCCAGGAAATATGGGACCGTACAGTTGAGCTCTTTCGAAACTCAAACCGCTTCTTGAAAGTCAGTCAAGGCGCAGCTGAGATAATCTGAGGCCTTTCAATAGCGGTGCAAATGTTCTTCAACTGGTCATACCTAAATCAGAATCACAGATCTGAATGCGATGCAAATCGGAAAAACATTTTTCAGAGAAGTGAACGCCTCATCAAGTGCGCTATGTGCTTTGAGACTTGAACATCACGTCAAATCTGGTGTCGAGGATATGTGGAGATGCACTTGGTAAGTGCAGCAAAAATTGGTTAAACATGGTTAGACCATTTACACCCTGGGTCACTCGATGCGATCGTCGACCCAAGGGTGCGGTTGTGCTTTAAGAGGGTGCACTTCGTGCCACCTGACGGCTGCTTCGGCTATTGATTGCGTTGCTGTGGCGCTGTACAGTATCCTTCAAACTGTTGTAACCTTCAAACTGGCCCATCGGCAAGATCATCTCCCAGATTGAGATTGTTTTAAGTCTCAAATGTACTCCTGCTACTTGAAAGTGCCTGGATCAGTTACATTTTCTGGCAATAATCTACTCACACTTCTACAGTCACCAGAACCCACATGCAAGCCTCTGGCTGATTGGGCAATCCTCAATCCTTTTGATTTGATCTTGAAAATAACCCTTCGTATCCCTTCGTCTTCCCAGACAACCATGTCAGAGCTGCCAGTGTCTGCATGATGTCCTGCTTGCAGTCACTTGCAGTGTGCATTTGTCTGAATGCAAACCTACTTAAGACATCCGACAGATCAATCAGTCAATCTTCAAGATCTTCGAGGTCTTCGAGGTCTTCGAGTCCCTCATCCTCTTTTCTGTACTGCAAACGGTACAAGCAAACATCTTTCCTTCCGAAGACGTCCAGAGGCTTTCAGCTTGTGGCCATACATTCAATGCGTTTCTCGAGCTTGCTCAATAACCTTAATACATCAACATATGCAACCATGCACGGAGTAAACAAAGTTGAGAAACCATATTGACAGCAGTGTACAATGGTTGCCTTTGAGTGTCAATTCTGGAAGCTACCTGCAAATCACTCCCCAAAGACTTTCTCTCGCTGTATTGAAAGTTGTTGTAATACCTGATGTAATTCTGTCCTTTCACAGAGCTTGGTCTTGTTGTCGCACCACACTGGACCTGAGCACAAATAAGGTCATGGACGTCATGGACAAGGACTGAGGATGACTTAGGCAACCACATAGAAAACTAGCTTAGCAAAAGTATATCCAGGTGAAAGGACCACTTCCAAGCCCACAAACTTGAATCGTAGAAGGCCAATCGTTGCATGTTGCCAAACATGCCTGGCGAAACTTTGCTTCCGGACTGTCATTTGGGACTGGAGCCCTCTTCTTTCCAACCTGCAAACATCACATTAGCGCGCAAACTCCCGGCATCGTCATATTGGGACAACAATAATCAACAATGTGTGTAGACATACAGTAGTATTATCACAAAACATCCTGGTAATGATGCTACCAACAAGAAACAAAGTTTCAAGTGCAGAAGCAAGAACTCTTGCCAAGCCTCGCAAGCCAGGCGGATCTCATTGTACAACTTTGACCTCAGAAATAACACCGCGGATGATGATGCCATGCTTGGGAGATTTGTCAAAGCGTCAAACACAATCAAACAAATCCCGAGTATCCCCAGACTGATCTGATCTGGCAAAAGGACTACCACATCAAGCCCTGTGAGACTCTTTTTGCCACTGCGCGATCCACCGCGGGAATCTGTACAGTTGAAGCGCAGTCCCACCTGCAACGATGGCAAATATGACAAATGGTCATTGTGACATCAATGATGATCGTTCTGTCATGAATCAATGAAATTCAAGTCTCTTCATGGAGCAGCAAGAGAGTTTACAGCATACCACACATGATACAGATTTACAGTAATACATATATGATGATAGATGGCAATACGAAATAATACTGTATTATGCTGAAAGCAAGGCATGTTGCATGCAGCAATGAAGTTTGTGGACGCGTCCACCACTGCTCTCGCCAAGAATCGCTTGATAAGCCAGTTGTGGGCTGTGATCAAAGTTTGCAGGACAAAATTGTCAAATGAATTGTCAAATTGTCAAATGCACAGTGTGAACAAATTCACAAATTGCGAACAACTTTTGAACAAATGTCAATCTCTTTTGTCCAATACCTTCCAAGAGATGTGAACACGACACCTACGACACCTCGAACCTCCGGCCTGGGATGATGTAAACGATAATGCAATGATACTGCCTTGAATTTGGAAATGGTTTGGGTGTGTTTGAATGGTCTCAACATGAGCAAGCACAAATATCATGAACATTGATTCCTACATATTCCTACCTTTCTAATGAGTTCCTGTTTTCTGAATGTAAAAGTTTGTCAGATCTCGGTTTACCTTGTTTACCCAGTGAATCTCACACATGTCCCGGCTCACCCTTCTGCTCAGTCTGTGTCAGTTGCTGAATCTGCTGGCACTGAATGTAACGAAGGGTGTGAAACTTTTTTGGGATTCAAACTTTGCAAACAGGTCCCTTCCTGGGCAGAAAAATGCACCACTTGACCTTCGACTCGAACGCCTCAGTTTCTTGCCACCTGGTAAGCCATAGGCTTACGGTCCTCCAAGCCAACATCGCGTCTGCGGCAAGCAATGCTCTTCGCCATTGCCTCCATTTCACAGCACGGTTACAAGAGTTCAAAAGGAACAAGAGCATAAACAAGCTAGCAGCTAGACTGCATCATGATCATTTTCATCAGTGCAGCAGATTTTATCAGATTTCATCAATTTTCAGATGTTCCTGCTGGTTCAAATCTCGGTCCGAACATCCGAAAAGCATCGAAAAGCCATGCCTCGGCTGCATGGCGCGAACGGCTCGGACCTGGCATGTCTAGGATCGTTGCTGTGGCAATCCACATCGCATCAAAACAAGAGATGCAAAATGATTTGAATGCTAACAATTATTCATAATGATTTTGGAATTGGGGGTTGCCTTCCCCTCGAAACATGCTGCTATGACGCTATGAGTGCTGAATACAAAAACAAAAGATCAAGTCATTGATAATCCCCGCCCAGATAGATCAAATAATAATGTTGTCTGAAGCTGTCTGAATCCTGCCCAGAGGTCTGATACCTTGCGCGTTCTATGTCAAAAAAACTGTCAGGCAAGAAGCATACTACAAGCACACTAGAAGATCTAGAAGCAAGCATGTTTAGGTAACAAGCCATCCTTCCCACCCCACCATGCTGCACACCACTTGCTTCCAAGACGTCACCTGACACCAGAACAGAGCAGAACAGAAACAATTTCCGAGTGCGCAAACATGCACGAAACAAAATTGTTCCTGGCATCAAGCCCCTTCTTGACTGGAGTTTGTTGAGGATGGTGGATCATACAGATCTGTGACTGAAAAGCTGCAATCGATGAATCAGTGTATGTTATGTATCTAGCTGTATGCATGTGCATAAATATACAGTATGTGTATAGGGAGAGGGAGACGGAGATAGAGAGAGAGAGAGAGATGACAGGACATGACATGACAGGACAGGACAGAACACGGCATGGCAGGGCATGACATGACATGCCGTGCGCGCTTTGCTCACATGTTTCTTTTAAAACTGTATACATATACTCGACCTAACTGTGCTCCAGATCTGATGAAGAAAACTTCTTTCAAACAGAGCAGAGGCACAGGGGTTAAAACCAGAAGAAGAGCCAGGGGGGTGGGAACTTCCATGTCCAAGATGATCCAAGATGCTTGTTAGAAGTGCAAAGTCGGTGATTTCCCCTGCAATCTTTCCCTCCTGGCAAAGGATATGGCATCCAAGCCGAATGTAGCAACTCTGAGAGCTCTCGGTGGTACTCAGTGCTTTCAACTATATTTAGCTATACGTATGTATACTATATTGATCTATATTGTAATTATGAAGAATTATGAATGATAGTGATTACAAGATAGTACAATCGCAAGACGCTGAGAACCTGAGGATCTCCTTGATGGCAAGCCCACAGAGCTGAAGTCTCGCGAAGGTCGCCACTGATGCCGCGCCTCCCGCCCAAGAAACTTTTTGGCGACTCTTTGAACAAGAACGGGCGACTTTCGTTGACTCTGTTGACAGTTGTTGACTCTCAACACTCAGGATTGGAAAGGAAGGACAGGTTGAAAGTTGAGTTTCAGTTTCAATAGCACGCGACCTTGAATTCCGCGAAGCGCTGATGCCAAAATAAGCCACCTCAATTGCAGCTTCCACACTGAATCCTTGACACAGAATCTGGATTTCCCCACAGGACTGCTGCACCATTGCTTTGGAACAGAAAAAAACAAGAGCGCGGTGACAAGCACGGAAGAAAACCAAGCACAAGTTAGGTCTGCCTGCCTGTCAAGTCCCCTAAAAATCTCAATGCGTCCGCTGTCGAACCCAGTTGGAACCTTTCACCATCATTCATCAGCATGGTTTGTTTTATCCGTGGCAGTAGTTCACTTGTTCCCAACGTCAGCTGACACAGCGCAAGGAAACCAATAGCGTTCAATAGCATAGCAGCAAAATTGGACCCGGACTCTCCAGGATGCAATGGTACAAAGTTCAGCAGCTTGTGAGCCTCACTGTTTCATCAAGTGACGCTACCCTCGCTTGAAGTTTAAATAAGAACCAATATCAACACAAAATCAACACAAAAAGTTGCAGATTTGAAGAGAGGGAACACCACCAAATGAATCAAAGTGCAACCACCCAAGTCAGCGGCGCCCATCATTGCCAACATCAAGTCATCAAGATGTTGCACCTGTGCAGGGACAAAGTCTGCTGGACATGTGAAGAGACTTGGACGCTGCTTGAGCAGCTCCCGAATAAAACACTCTTTGCATTTTTGCGTCAGCAGTGTGTGTTGCCTTTCCACAACGCGCCCACCTGCTTGCACGCCTCAAGCCACGCCCTGCCGTCCATGACAGCGTGCCCACTTCGAATGGTGCAGCACATTCTGCTTTCACAAAGCATTCGAAGTCATTGAGCAGTGATGCACAAGTCTTGCCAGTGGCGAAACTTCTTTGCCACCATAGTGCCTCATGGCAAGCCCGTCTGCGTAGCGTGGAAAATGCTGCCAAATTTCAGCCTGCAAGGGGGATACGGCCAACCAAACGCTGCACATCGAGACAGAATACAATTTGGAGGCACCAAAGATGGTTAGCGGTTGGCCGTTCACGAGACAAAGTGCTCCGAACAAGGGGAGATGTTACAGTACCTAGAAAATGGAGAGTCATGATGAGTCATGTGCAGAGTCACGTCTCAACTCATGAAGGCAGCATTTCGCGAAATTTGAGTGCGCAAGTAAGGGTGAGCCTTGGACCGCGCTATGCCTGCGGCGAAGCTTCACGTTGGTGTCGCACTGGTGGGGTTGAATAAACACTGAGTTCACACATGTTGACGCAGATCTAGATTCGAAGCAAAGAAAAATGAAAGCTGATTGCTGAAAAATTGAAACATCTCAAACAAACTTCGATTCAAGATTGATTTCGAAAGCATAATCAAATGAAAATCATTGGAGTGCAATCACACCATTGGGAACTTTTTGCCACAGATTCCATTTTAGATAATTTGCTCTTGCAAAATGCTAAATTTCACAAACACAAAGATGTCGCAATTAAGCTTCACCCTTGCGAATAAGGTTTCTGCCAGTGTCTGCTCTACTGGTTTACGTTCACCCGCCTCAAAATTCAATGCGTTTTGACAGCCATGCCTTACTGTTTTTCTGATATGTAGGTGAACTGCGTATGCTGCAAGACCTTGAGACAGCGTGCGCTCTGATTGTCAAGGCAAACCACCTTGCCAAAAATGTCTTTGGCACATCTCTCAGCATGAGGGGAGAGCATGGAGGATCCAATTGGGGAGTGGGGTTTGCAAATGAGGGATATAAGGTTCGCAATTAAGCTCTTGGAATTGCGCTAGTTGCTGACAAAAACCCCATGCTCTCCCCTCATGCTGAGAGATGTGCCAAAGACATTTTTGGCAAGGTGGTTTGCCTTGACAATCAGAGCGCACGCTGTCTCAAGGTCTTGCAGCATACGCAGTTCACCTACATATCAGAAAAACAGTAAGGCATGGCTGTCAAAACGCATTGAATTTTGAGGCGGGTGAACGTAAACCAGTAGAGCAGACACTGGCAGAAACCTTATTCGCAAGGGTGAAGCTTAATTGCGACATCTTTGTGTTTGTGAAATTTGTTCGGGTTACGCCTGCATTTTCCGTGATTGCGTTCCCACCTGGTCCTGGCGCCTGGCAAGCCTGGCAGTGTCAGTCGTCCACGAAAGTCCTGGTGAGCTTTGAGATGAGCGTATGCCTTAGCGCCAAATCAAAAGTGCAAAAGTGGCACAAAAAAACATACAATCAACATACACACGAATCACAATAATTCAAGAATCACATCAAGATATCTGTGTTCACTGTTCATTGGCTGCTTACCGGCCTTTGGTCATTTTCCAAACGCATCTGCCCATAGTCAAAGCGCGCTCACGCAAAGAGCGCTTGACCAAATGGACAGTGCATAGTCAATATGCTGCGCCTTTTGCGCATCTGGGATCATATGGGATCATATGGACACCTTTGGATCCCCTTTGTACGTCAAGGGATCTATGCTGCCCAAACACTTCAACTTCAGTCATATTTTACTCTGAAGGGAATCTGCCGGGAAAAACACATGTCACAATTGCCAGAATGGTCACAATCCGCACCTTTCTGGGCCAGCTAGTCCTTTGGGCCGATTTGTATCTTTCGGTCCACCTGACGTCTAGGATACATCTTGGATATCTGGTTTTTTTCGGTGAACCAGAGGGTTCGCTAAGCCTCTGTGAGACCAGGCAATGAGACGAGAACTTTTCTCATCGCCTCAAATGATCTTCTTTGACCGAAAAAAGCGTTTGAAGTACAGCATCTGGTAACCACCAACTCCAATCCTGGTAGAGCAGCTGGTGAATCAAGTCGCGACTGGTACAGCAACTAGTATTATTGTAATCTGGCAATCAATTTCAAGGTCCAAAAATCTGGCACGGGACACGCCTGCGACTACATTGAGTCACTTCGCTGTTGTTTTTGTTAAAGCAAGTACTGGTCTGTCCCATTTGTCTAGGTTGTTTGATTACTTGCAGAAGATAAGAGAGATTCTGCTCTAGATTCGGGTTTCGGAACCATTACAGGGAAAACAGAACATCTTGGTGATCCATAGTGATCTTTGGTGATCCATGGTGATCCATGGCGATCCATGGTGATCAAGATCCATAGTGATGCATGATGAATCATGATGAATCATGGCGATTAATGGCGATTCAATTCATGGTGATGCTGGAGCATAAGACATATGATGGTTTGCTCGCACTGAAAATGGCGCCGAGACTCATCAGCACGACATTGAACAGGCAAAAGAATATGACCTCAGCCGCAAACAATGTCACAAGGTCACAGGTCTTTGATTTTCAAATTGAAGCAGCAGAAGCAGCGGCAGCGGCAATATTGTCAAGCGTCGTCGTCGTCGTCCTCCTCCTCCTCCTCATCATCATCATCATCCTCCTCGTCGTCGTCGTCGTTGTTGTCGTCTTTGACGTTGTTGCTGCAGATTTCATGATACGTGTGTATGTGTATAAATACATACAGACATGGATGTGATGTATTCTGACCCGAATAAATCTCCAACATGTGTATCATGTGTATACATACATACATACATACATACATACATACATACATACATACATACATACATACATACATACATACATACATACATACATACATGCATTGCATTGCATTGCATTGCATTGCATTGCATTACATTACATTACATTACATTCCATTCCATTCCGTACCATACCATACCATACCATTCCATTCCATTCCATACCATACCATACCATACATACATTACATACATTGCATACATTACATACATTACATACATTACATACATTACATACATACATACATTACATTACATTCCATTCCATTCCATTCCATTACATTACATTACATTATATTACATTACATTACCATACATACATACATACATACATACATACATACATACATACAGACATACATACAGACATACATACATACATACACATACATACACATACATACACATATACATACATACATACATACATACATACATACATACATACATACATACATACATACATACATACATACATACATACATACATACATACATACATCATACATACATACCACATACATACATACATCCATACCCTACATACATACATACATACATACATACATACATACATAGCAATACATACATACATACATACATCACATACATACATCACATACATACATCACATACATACATCACATACATACATCACATACATACATCACATACATACATACATACATACATACATACATACATACATACATACATACATACATACATACATACATACATACATACATACATACATGACATACATACATGACATACATACATGACATACATACATGACATACATACATACATACATACATACATACATACATACATACATACATACATACATACATACATACATACATTACATACATTACATACATTACATACATACATACATACATACATACATACATACATACATACATACATACATACATACATTACATACATACTACCATAC
>CAMXCT020001494.1:89989-149561 GCA_947184155.2 Cladocopium goreaui
ACATACATACATACATACATACATACATACATACATACATACATACATACATACATACATACATACATACATACATACATACATACATACATACATACTACATACATACATACATACATACATACATACATACATACATACATACATACATACATACATACATACATACATACATACATACATACATACATACATACATACATACATACATACATACATACATTACTTACATACATACATACATACATACATACTTACATACATTACATACATACATACATACACACACATACATACACACATACATACATACATGCATGCATGCATGCATACATACATCCATGCATGCATGCATGCATCCATCCTTGCATCCATCCATCCATCCATGCATGCATACGTACATACATTACATTACATTATATTACATTACAGTACATTACATTGCATTGCATTGCATTACATAACATAACATAACATACATTAATCACATGCATATATACGTTACATACATTACATACATACATACATACGTACGTACGTACGTACGTATGTACGTACGTACGTACGTACGTATGTATGTATGGTCTCGTGTTCCGTGTTCCTACCCCCCCCAATGGTATGGGTCCCCAGGTAGCACCCCCTTCCCTTCTATTTGGAAGCTATTGGCGCATTTCTGAGGTCCACCCTCGCCTCGTATTTGCTAGGCCTTTGCAGCATTTGCGGCTACCAACCTTGCATTTACTAGGCACGTGCTACCTTTTAGGCGACCTACGTAGCACGCATACTCCCTCAAAGTACCTACGCGCTACCTATAGTCGCATATACATGTGCTATGTATCTACTCCCAATTTAGTACCATGCATGCATTACTTTGGTATACATACCACCCATACCATACCTCCAACACATACCATACCCGACATACAAACCATACATACCACACAATTCAAACATACCATACCTACAACACATACAATACAGACCATACATGCCTTACCTACCATACATTCCAATGATACCATAGCAACCAGACATATCATAGAGACCATAGTGCCATAGTGTCATATCAAACATACCATACCCAACGGACTAACATAGCATACCTACCATACATGCCATACATACCATACCTACCATACATACCAAACATACCATACATTCCAAACATACCATACCACGAGGGGGAGGGGAGGGGACAGTACCACACCATACCACAGGGGGGGAGGGGGGGGAAGTACTATGGCAGTACTATGGCAGTACTATGGCTGACCCATGACCATGGCCGGGGGGGTTGGAACACTGGACCATGTATGTATATGTATATATATATATACAGTATATACACGTATATATATATATATCACACACACATGTGTGTGTGTACATGTATGCATATTTTTAATGTATGTGTATATCATATCATATTATATATATACTGTATATGTATTGATTGTAGCATATCATAGCACATGCGCATCAAACATACAAGATTAAACCACATGTACCTGACATGTTTGTCCCTTGTGAGTGCACGTATTTCTTCATATGTGTATTTGTACTATCCTAGTATTTGTCAAAATGCCTAGAATCACGTGTTTCGCAGAAGCACAGTTCTCAGTGGAGCGAAACGAGAGCCAAGAAACTCTGGTAGCTGTGGAGTCATTCGTCCGCCTTGGACAAGACAAAGGGTAGTGCACAACAAGGGCATGAAAAAAAACTTACCGACACTGCACAACTAGCGCATGCATAGTTTTGTTTGCAAGAAGCTGTGCTGACCTGGTTTTCGGATGTTTTCGGCAAGACTGTTGCAGAATGTTGCAACATGTTGCAAAAGAGCAACGAAAAAAATATGATTTCAATTTCTTGATCGGAAGCAAAAAAAAACACACGTTTATCAGAGTCGCGAGACCTCTTCTTCGGTAAACATGTTCTCGGCTGCGGGGTCTCTTTTGTGCAAAAAACATATCCTAAACATGTTGGGATGCTATCCGAGACATGTTGGGAAATCCTGAGCCCAAATCCCTTGCCACCTCATCCTCTCCTCCCTCGCGCGGATGTAGAGCAGGTTGCTATGATAATGTCCCAGTCTGTCTGCGACCTCGGCAGCGCCAAGCACCTTTGAGTCCAGCATCACTGTGAGCCTGTGGCACATGACTCAAAAACACTGCTTCAAAATATTTTTCAACGAGAACCCCAGAATAGTATGCAGCGTTCATGCACTATTTACAACCTCTGGGACGCAGTGACAATCTTGATCTTGCAACATGGTCTCTCGCCCTTGGAAACACATGACACCAAGTACCAATACATGTATACATGTATACATGTATACATGTATGTATGTATGTACGTACGTACGTACGTAGGTAGGTAGGTATGTATGTATGTATGTATGCAGGTATGCAGGTATGCATGTATGTATGTATGTACGTATGTACGTATGTACGTATGTACGTATGTACGTACGTACGTACGTATGTACGTATGTACGTACGTATGTACGTATGTACGTACGTATGTACGTATGCATGTATCTATCTCTCTATCTCTCTATCTCTCTATTTCTCTATCTCTCTATCTATCTATCTATCTATCTATCTATCTATTAATCTAATCTAATCTAATCTATCTATAGAATCTAATCTATCTAATCTATCTAATCTATCTAATCTATCCAATCTATCTAATCTATCTAATCTATCAAATCTATCTAATCTATCTAATCTATCTAATCTATCTATCTCTCTCTGTCTGTCTGTCTGTCTGTCTATCTAATCTAATCTAATCTAATCGAATCTAATCTAATCTAATCTAATCTATCTATCTCTATCTATCTATCTATCTATCTAATCTATCTAATCTATCTAATCTATCTATCTATCTAATCTATCTAATCTAATCTAATCTAATGTAACCTAACCTAACCTAACCTAACCTAATCTAATCTATCTATGAACCCTATCTATCTATCTATCTATCTAATGTATGTATGTATGTATGTATGCATGCATGCATGGATGGATGGATGGATGGATGGAAGGATGGATGCATGCATGCATGGATGGATGTATGTATGCATGTATGTATGCATGTATGTATGCATTTATTTATTTATTATTGATTTATTTATTTATGTGTTTATGTGTTTATGTGTATTATTGTATATTATTGTATATTCACAAATACACTTGAGGCTGAAAGTATCCTCAATTCCGCACCATCACAGTAGGCTCTCAATCTCTCCAAGGCTTTGGCTCTCCGCAGGATTACCCGTGACTCTTCCAAATGCTCCTGAAGCTTGGCAAAAATATGTTGGAAAGGAACATTCAACAGATTTCAACAGATTTGACTGCTGACACAATACTTGCACAATACTCACTCTGTATTTACAATATTGCCAATACACACATTGTTGATTACATTGGTGGAAAGTAGTTTGAGTATCTCCTCGCTCTCACAATGCGGCCTAACGCAGCTTACAAGTGGAAGCAGTCAGAATTTGGTTTCAGCCTTCTTTGCAATCTGCGAATAGTCTTTGGCTTCTGGACCCAGCAAAACCTCTGCGAGGCGCCACCATCAGAACTCAGGCTGAATGAGAGAATCAATCTCCAGTGGTGTTCGGAGCGATTGAGAATTAGTTTTTCTTGAAGCTCTGGCAGGAATGTTTACCTAAATGCACCAGCTCCAAAGTTCTACAATTAAACGAATGTCCTATACAGTTGAAATGTTCCGAATGGATTAGTATGTAACAACAAGCATTGCAGCTTTGTTTGATTCTGCCTTTATCGAGCCCTGGCAGTACTGTACAGGAACAAATAAAGTGGGCCTCTCCAGTGTGCGACAATCTGTGCAATCTCTGCTAACAGTTCGACACCTCTGAGATGTCCTTCAGTCTTTCGTCTCCTATCACAAGTCCTTCAAGCCATTCGAATGGAAATTGGAGTCTTGCGGTGTGCACCCTCTCGTCCATTTTCTTCAAGTCCGAAAAATTAGCGACTTGAGTTGGGGAGCCATGGCTTCGTTTAGTTTACAGATATGTTCAGCTGCAAGGGATGCTATCAAAGGTCACGACCACTTTACTTGAGATTCTCGCCCTCACTTTATTGTATTATCTAGTGCCACCAGTGAATCTACCAAGCGGAGAACCATCGGAGAACCACTAGTTTCAGAAACATGCACATGGATCACATGCAACAGCTTGCTTGACGCACAACATCGCTCTCACTAGAAAGAGACGAGCTGCTGTTAACAGAACTTCCGCATCTGTCGCCTCGTCGTTCTGTATGCCTACAGGCAAGACAGCTACTAACAGGTCATCCGCCTGCGAAAAGGATGTTCAACAGTGGATGGGAGTAGAACAATCCAATCAATGTGATCATCTTTGCAAGAGCTATAGTTCCAAAAAGTGTTAAAATGCTTTAAAAGTCCATCTTTATCAAACAGTTGAATGCAAATCATGCAGGTCAACTTGAATGGCAAAATCTAAAGTAGCCCTTGCGGAATCTGACCTGCCCCCTCTAAGCGAGCCCAAATCGAGGCTCATTGCTACCTCCAAGCTTTACAATTTCATACTACTTGCATCCTCTCGCATTTTGTAGTTACTTTATGTTACTTTCATAGCGTGAATCTACGGGAAGGCCGGCAGACCTGAACGAATATTATTTGGACGGCTCCGTGATGTGCAAAATATATCAAAATATTGCTTTCCAAGGAGCAGATCCAATGTGGCCCAGCATCTTGCGTAGTGAAAGCCTCACACGCTCCAAGGCACCCAATGGACGATCAGGACGGTTGGATACGTTGCAGCAAATCATACCGCGTTGATCCGCATTGTTCTTGTTCGAATCAAGTGGTTTTTGCAAATCATCTCGACTTCAACAGTCAATTCAGCCATGATCAAACATGCATTGCAAGCAGCTGCAAGATGCTGCAAGCACATCAAACAGGCGGTGCAACAGCCCGAAACCAGGATTTCGGAGGATTCCCCAACGCATCTTGGTCAAGCATGGTCAAGCCAGACTCTCCCAGCCCTAGGCCAACCATCCCTGTGTTCCCTGGCTGTCTTCACTTGCTGCCGGTCGTGCTCAGAGAAGATGGTCGCGTGAGGACTAAGAACCGTAACGCCCACCTGCGAGGTTTGAAGAAACACTAAAATCAGCAAGGGCTTATTGTAGCACAAGTGCAAAACTGGCTGAGATATCCGCAGTGGAAGCACAATCAAACACCATGACTGTCTCAAAGGAGAATAAAGCTACTTTTAAATACTTTTAAGGTGGTTTCTTTGTGGATGCCATTGCAGTCCGTAGCCCCGAAGACTGAATGCCATGTACCAGGACAATCTTTGTCAAAGCTAGGGCCAGAAAGATCAGAAAGGGCATGCATGCAATCAATGCAATCCGCAATCCGATCTTGACCCTGGACAAAGTCCATCGGGGTCCATCGCCTTGCTACCCTCAGAGGCACTAAGCTCGACTACCTGAGCTCGGACAGAAAAAGAAAACTCGGCACTTCCTGGAACTCACAATATCGTCGTAATATCGTGAACTGAGTTAACTGTTCTCTTTGGCCAAGGGCATGCTCTCCAAGTGACTAAAAGTTCCAATTTGGCTGCCTGCTCACCAAAGCACTTCTTTTCCTCAACAGCAAGGAGACTACTATCAAAACAAAAGGACAGCTTGGCTTGCCACGACAGGTAGAGTTATCTGAAAAAAACACCTCAAATATCACTTTGGTTGCACCAATACAACAAATGTGATACTGCAGTATTAGTTCTGTAGATAGCTCGATCTCACTCCTCTTTCTGAGTTGATTTCAGACACCTCCTTCCAGCTGAATCAATCTAAAGGTCTCTGGCTGGAAGTTGAATGGACACCTTGATACTCGCAACCTGCACTAGCAGTGCCAGTTGAACTGTCCATCCCAGCACCTGAGTGGAGCCAGGCAAAACATCCAAAGCAGGGAATTCAAAAATGGATCCGTCCGTCTGTTTTTCTGGATCGTTCCCCTCAAGAGGTTCAAAGGCTTTCCGTGCAAGTGCCTACTCTCACTCGATCAAGTGGTGAATAGTACCTCTCATGTGTCCCTTCTTCAAACTGCCCCTCAAAGCTCTAATTGATTTTCATTGCAAAAAAAAGCAGAGAATTGAGAGAACAGCTACTAGAAGCAAGTTCCAGCTCAAGAACAGGCGGAGTCATTGGGGAAACGAGAGGTCCTTAAAGTATTTTTTTTTTTAATCCTTTTGTAACTCTACTGGAAAATCTTTGCCAATTCAAGCTACACCAGCACCGCAGCGTAGCATCTGCCTAAGATGTGACATGATGCAAAGACAGGAGAACAGCGGCTGCAATATTCAATCGGGTCGAAAACGAGGGTCGAAAAAGATGTCTTTGTTGACATGCGAGTGATAGAACATGCAAATTTGTCACCAGACATCGACCAAATCAATTTGCCGCTTTGTGTCCTCGCTGAAAAAAACAGATCATGGTTACAACTATGAGCGGCTGTACTGCAAGATAGTTGAAATGCTTGCGACCACGCATAACAGGAGCAATGTAAAACGTGCAGCACATTGTCCAAACTGTCCAAACATCTCCAAACTAGCCCCAAGTGTTGCCTATGCGTTTCTGGTGCAATTCTGCCTGAGACTGCAGGAACGTGGTTGGTTTTTCAACTACTGTACTGGACTTGGTGGTTCGACGGGAAACACACAAAACAAGTCAAAGCATAACTGAGTAGAGAAAAGGCATACTCGACATACTCGGCACACTCAACAAATTCAGCATGTTCGACAATGGCAGTAAACGGCAATCAATAGCAATGCGCTCCATGTTCTTGAACAAGTTGCGGCACGAAGGGCTGCACCACCCTTCCCTATGCAATCTCTTGAACCAAGCGGCTGCAAAAAAAAACTTGCCATTTTCTTTCTGTATCACTGCTTAAACATGGCACCAGCGTCAACATTGCGACTCTACTCTTCAAGCTTCCGTCGATAGCGATGATGGTGATTATGATGATGATGATGATGATGATGAGGATGAGGACGACGACGACGACGACGACGACGACGACGACGACGACGACGACGACGACGACGACGACGACGACGACGACGACGACGACCATGATGACCATGATGACCATGATGACCATGATGACCATGATGACCATGATGACCATGATGCCCATGATGCCCATGATGACCATGATGCCCATGATGCCCATGATGACCACGATGACCACGATGACCATGATGACCATGATGACCACGATGACAACGATGACAACGATGACAACGATGACCATGATGACCATGATGATGACGATATTAGTGGCGCTGGTGCTGGTGCTGGCAGTGGTGGTGGCAAATATGATATGAGGAACATTACGTGTATGAATATATGAATATGAATAGGAATATGAATAGAAATGAGAAAGAGAGGGCAATGAGAATGATGGCGCCGCCGATTGAAAAAACAGACTGGTTGTGAAGATCCCTGAGGCTAGCACGGCCTCTGTGTAGCAGGCGAGATTCATTTCGACTCTTCGATCGCACATCTCTTCCAATAGCTCCAGGCACTGCTCCCAACGTCGCGCTGCTCCACATGCTCCCAGCACAGCTGCAACGGCACCGGCATCGGGTTCGGAACTTCGGGACCTTCGGGAACTTCGAAGCAGCAACAAGGCATTGGCCCACAGAACACCGGCGCTGAATGCCACCAGGGTGGAGCCCAACTGGGCCCGGCACTCTGGGACTGTGGACAGAAGCGCAAGGCTCTGTTGCCACTGTCGAGCACGACAAAGTGCCGCTGCGGCGTAGGTCATGCGCCATGATGCAAAATGGCCAGAACAGTTTGGAGTTTGGAGGTAACAGATGAGGTAACCCTTCAGCACATTGCAGCACATAAGGATGCGAATCATTAGAAGAAGTCACTCTTCCTGCAGCGCTGTACTGTTTACTACAGGGTTTTTTCCAATTGGAATAAAACTGCTCGGGACATGGAATGTTGGTTCATGTTTTTTTCCCTAGCTGGGAGCAGTACATGTTTGAAGCTGTGGCAGCGACCATTCCTACCAATTCCTACCACACTGTACCAATTATTACCAATTCATACCCTTTGAGGCATTGAAAACTCGGCCCGATTCCGATCAATTTCTACAGGTGAAGAAACCTACCGCTGTTGGACTTCCTACAAGACTTCTGACCGTCTTCCCCTCTGATGCCAAGCACTGCATCCTGGAGCTTGGCAATCCTCCTGGCTCTGCCATCCTGCTACCGCCTGCTATCCAACCTACCAGCCCATCTGACTGTCCGGACCCCAGCACCCCGTGACCTGCCACACAGTTTCGGGGACTTGACACTGGTTGTTGCAAAACTGGTCCTAGAATTTCTCAAGAGGGTGGATTAAATATGATTAGATTGGGTTTTCATGATGTTTTCATTTTGAAATGGCGTGGCAGCATAAAATCTTTTTAGTTCAATATGGAAGGAGGCAAGCCAAAAGGGCAAACAACCTGCAATCCATTGTATCGCACTCAGAACTTGGTTGTATAGAGCAACCCCTTCTTCATCTTATTGCAACTGAGCCTGCTAAAACTTCCCTGTTGTTAGCACTTTGACCTTGGTTCCTTGGAAAGCTTTCTGCGCAATCCATATGATGATCTATGTTGCGTCTGACAGGTGACTGACATGTGAATTGTTTCGCAGAGAACTCGCAGAACCCGGCCTCCATTGGCATCTTGATCCGTTTGTGGATAATTGCGCAGGTAGGAGAGCAGGTCTTAGTGAGCACAGGAGCACAAGACACAGGGGCCATCTAGTTGCAACATGCAAGGTGACATATCGCGGGCGGAACGAACCTGCGCACACCAGAGGTGCTACCAGAGGTGTGAAGTCACAGATGCCTGGTTTTAGCTAGGGGCGGGCATTCTTTTGTCTAGAATTCTATGTCTTCTAAAGAATTTGTTCAAAGTGTTGCAGTGATGGGAGCTGATATTCCAAGAAGACCATGTTTAATCTTTGAATGTGGATACTGCCATGCCCAAGTGGCATGGGAGTTTAATAACTAAAGAAAAGGACATCTGCTAGGAAGTCTGTTTCAATGATCGGAGGCAAAACTGGATGCCAAGTAAGCAGCACTTTTTCCACTCCTAACCGCATGCTCACTTTTCGTTGTTCATTCATTTTAGCTATGTGTTGTTTATGCAGTAGGTTTTCGAACTATAATGTTCATTGACTTTAAACACTTCATCTGCATGTGTGACTTCACTATGGGCGAAGCGGCGCAAATCTAAAAGGGGTCCGTTCACCAAGATCAAACAAATTTTGCAAAGAGAGAGAGAGAGAGAGGGAGAGGAAAAAAAATACTTTTGGATCTTGGACTCCAAAAAGGACGCAAGTTCTCCTAATCAAAATCTGTGACTGCCCCCTCAACGTCAACCAAGTGCTTGAAGCGCTAGATGACAGCGTGGTGATGTCGCGAGTGCACTGGATCCCCCCGCAATAAATCAGGTTTGTGTGTTTCTATGCCCTTAGACGATTCTTCCTAGTCCCATGTTCAATCCCACAACCCAATAAAGCAGCCATGCAGCTGACACAAACATCACCTTGCCGCAACGAGCACTCATGGTTTAACTCTTGGACAGCATCCACCCAACGCCTGATGCAAGCGCGCGAGGGTGGCATCCTTGATTTGATCCTATCTAGTAACAAATCCAGGTCCTCGTTATTTGCAAAATGTCTTTTTAGATAGACCAACGGCGTGGTTCTAGGCAGGACCAGATTGCACTTGTCATCCATTCCTACCAAAAGTTTCGGCTGGTTCAAAATATCTTTCGTTTAAAGGCAAGCTAATTCCTGAATCCAATAAGCCCCATCTCATTGGCTGCCAATCTCGTGTGAGCAAAAAAGACAATGATAAAGAAAATGAATGCATGAATACAAGAACGGGATGCAAAGTAAAGCTTAGTATTACAATTACAATGACAATGAGGAAATGTGAAAAGCAACTTCTGCATACAGTAAATGTTACAGGGCTGAAAATGAAGCCACTATGAAGGTTGACAAAATCAAGCATTGCCGCATTGCCAAAGCAACAATTCTAGCATTAAGCCTAAAAGCGAGAATGATTACAAAGAAAGTAACGGAAAGCGTGAAACGCTGACCGAAAGAATACAGAGTAAAGAAAATGCAATGCAGAATCAGAACTAGAACTACAGAAAAAAATGAACAATATCATGCCCGTTTGAAAAATGGGACGATAGGAACATGTGACGTGGAACAATTGAAACAACATCATCTTCTACACGAGGTGCAACTGAGATGGCCTGATCTATGATCCATTCCCTGAACCCCTGGTACAGGGTGCTATCATTTTTATTGGGGGTTGTTGAAAAGACAACATGGAAAAAAAACAAAATAATACAGTAATTATACATATATATATACATGTGTGTGTATTATACGTATACTGTATATATATATATACTATTAAATTACTATATATATAATCTTGGTGCAATGAGATGGTAGGTGGTTTCGAATGGATATCGCAGAGCGGGCAAGCGGGCAAGGCCGGAGTTTGGAGTCACAAGGCCAAGTGGCCCTGTGCTTATGTTAGCGTCAAAAGTTGCCAGCGATCCCGGATCCGCGCGCAGCTTCAATCCGCCTCAATTCGTACAAATAGCTCCCTCCAGGCTTCATTGGCCCGTTGGGACCTCAGACAAAGCAGCGCGGTCTTCGCAAAAGTGTTGTTGAGGCGTTGAGATCGAAAAAAACCTGGGTTCCTGTTGCAATGAATCTTCGTCCTTGGCGTTTACAGTAGACAGCTGGACTCCAGACACAATGAGAGGGTAGACCTCTTGCAAGCTCAAAAAATTAAAACGCTGCCAACCGGAAAAAGCATAATAAGCAGAATAGGTCTGAGCAACTAACCGTAAGCATCTGCCAGAACTTGTCCTTTGTCCTACGGAGGATTTCTCGATCGAACGCTTGTCTGGACACCTGCAGCCTAAAACCCGAGGCAAACTGATTGCAGTAGAACTGCCTGTGAACAGCACAAGGTGGCTACCTGTGGCAAACGACGTACTCCAATCACTGAGAAAAGGGCAAGGAAGCATCTGGTATGTTGAAATGCATTCAGATGAAGGGATGGAAAGAAACTCTCTGGCCTCACAACCGGCATGTCCACTCAAAAACGCGGAGTTGAAACAAACGAAAGACCCGGACTGCGCAAGAAAGACCCAACCGCTTCGGCTCTCCCCGAAAAAGAAAAAGAAAGATGGTCGCTGTCCTCGATCTCTGCATATCTGTAGTCACAAACCTGAAGCCATGTGAAACCAAGGCCCTCTAACTAGTTCAGAACTCCATTAGTATCAGTGTATCAGCAATGAGCGAGAAAACTCTTGGACACTCAAACGAAACCTGTAGGCACGGGTAGAAAACTGTTAAACTCTTATCTTATCTTATATTGACTCTGTTTGGTGTCCCATATGTCTTTGATGTTTGTGGCAGCAGCATGTTTACTCTTCTTACTTAGTCTTACTTTCATAGAATGGCTGCAATTGACGGCAATTGCTTGTGGATGCTTGTGGTATGTCACGACCAAAGAAGGACGTTGCGCGGTTGCGCGTTAGTGCCAGTCTCGAGGGCCCAAGGAAGGCCAGTTCCTTCGTATTCTTACAGTACCTATCAGTACCTAGCTATACTCAGTAAGGTTCAGGAACCGAACCGGAACCGTGGAACCGAACCGTAGAAAATCAAATAGCCTATGAACCGTAGGAAGCGTGAACCGCTGGAACCGTGTGCAAAACCGAACCGGAGGAACCGGAACCGTCTTGCCCTCCCCCAATAAACTGATTGGAAAAGTTGTAAATGTTGTAATTGTTTTTTGAGTTCAATGAAAAAAGCAAATATGGGTTTCTTCATAATAAATTGCATGCACTGGCAATTTCAGGAAGCTTTGGTTTTCCGAGTTCAGCTCTCTCCGCTCTTTGAAAGCCGCGGCTCATGAAACCTCTTGCGGGAAGCAATAAACCTCTTGCAGGAAGCAATCTGTATTTGCTTTTCCGGCCCCGGAAAAAAAGCAAATATCAATGTAGAATGTTCCAAACACCGAACCGAACCGAACCGAAATCGACCAGGAACCGCAGGAACCGAAACCGAACATGAACCGAACCGGGCCTATAGCAAATACTAGAAACCGAAACCGAACCGAACCGAAACCACACTGTATACTGAGCTATAAACAGCTCTACTTCGCTCTACTTCCCTCTACTTCCCTCTACGTAACCATACCAAGCAATCCGCATCGAATCGATACCCTAAAGCACCTATACTAGGCCTATACCTAGCTTTATTGCCTGCTACAAAGCAAGTCCGGTCTCCGGGCAGCGCAAACCACATCATTCCAGTGATGCCGACTCTGAGTATCCGAACACGGCGTTCAAAGCGCTTCCGCGCTTCCTTTGTGGTCTCCAGAGCATCCTCCATACCAGAAATCTGACTCCAAATGTCGGCAATGTATCTCTATCTATATATACATATATATATATAATTATATGGATGTCTGAGGGGGCAAACATGATTTGATTCTGATTCAGGGTTGCTGTATGCTGCTGTGCTTCCAGCCATTTGCTGTCTAAAATGCTTCTATGGATCCAACCACTCCTTCAAGCTCTGATCGATGGATCGGGCAAATGCTTTCAATTCTGCTCGTTCTGGCAAACTCTCGCACTCCTGGAGACCAATGAATCAGGCGCTATACTGTCAAGGAGTCAAGAACGCATCATTGACTAAGATGAAATCCTAGCAACTAAGAATCCATCTGCGGACACACCCTTTCGAAACAGGCTTTGGGATGCTTTGTGACCCTTTTTTCAAAGATCCAATGCTGGAACAACACCATCGGACCTTGCAAAATCTACAAATCCATGCCCTTGGTGTTGGAAAAGGGCCATCAACGTACGTTCAATACGAGCCGTGATTCGGGTCCCGTCCACCCTCCAAGCAGGCAGGTGCTTGAGCATCCAGCGCCTGAAGCATTGCCAGAAGTCGTCAGAAGTCTAAGCTAGGAGCACCACAAGGGAGAAATCGCCAAAGAAGCAACAACAGCAAGAGGAGGTACAAATTGAATCAAATTGACTTATTTGAGTTTCCCTCTCCCCAGAAATGAAGCACCACAGTGCTCCTGTGCTCCAAGGGAATCAACTCCTCTGCATCTTGGCTGTATGATGTATTAGACTGTATTAGAATATCAAATGCAGCAATCTGGAGCTGTTGGGGGAGTGATCTAAAGTTTGACATGCAGTAGTTTGATGATAGAACTCGTTGAGGGTGTCGCCTGAATGTGTGGAGCGGGGCATGTGGCGAAGGAAGTTGAACTTGTTGTGACTGGCCCTGGCACGTCAAAGTATGCTGGAGACAGAGATTTCTGTCAGGGGAGGTCCTGTGGCTGTGTGAAATGCGCGTGAACGAGCTTTGCGCGAGCAGAATTACCTCTTGCTTCTAAAAGTCAGAAAAGATAAGCGCCAGCAACATATGGCAAATTGTGTCGTGTCAGACAAAAGCTGTTTGGATGTGTGCAACAGTCTGCAACTATATAGAGACAAACAAGGTGTGCACACAACCTACAAGTGCATACAAGTGCTACATTCAATCTGCACGAAGGTTCTCTGCTTACAGTTCGTGCAAGGGAGGGCCACCCACCGTGGAACCAACGAACCAACCTGGCCAATGGCTCAAACTCCCTGCAGCCATGGCCCCAATGTCACCGCGGATGTGCTCTACAAGACTGCAAGACTGCGTGTCTCAGGCCATCTGGAGCCATCTGGAGCCATCTGGACAGCTTGCTCTGGATTTTGTTACGATCAAAATGTCGGTGGAGCATTGCTTGATCAGCCTTGCCTTGATGGCTCGATATGGCTCGATATGGCTCGATATGGCTCGATATGGCTCGATGGCTTGAGTAACATCCGTTTTGAGAGAATGATGGCAGCACATCCTCAGACTATTTTTTGTTTTGCGGAGCCTGGTCGCAGCTGCAAATAAAACACAACTCAGAACTCATCTAAGTTTCAAATACGTTCACTATCTTTCAATCTTTCACTATCTTTTACTCCATTATCTAAAACACTTTTTATATGTGTGATGCAACATCTGCAGCCTTCGGCAGGTTTTACAATGGAGAATATGGCGCTGAAGGCGAGGCAGAAAATTGTCTTTGCTTTGTCAAGGCGTCTAAAGTCTAAAGACCCTTCACATTCCTCGTGAGCCCTTCGTTTGAAGACCTAAAGTCCACAGACTTCTGCCCAAATACAACCCAAGAAGCTCTGCAATAACACAGACAACTCAAACAACACTGAGCCCAACCTCTGCTTTTCAGGCCTCTAGAGCTTTTCCAATCCGGCAGTGTGAATCGTCTCACACCATATGTGAAGTCGGAGAGGTGATGGAACTTGTGTGCAAAGTAACCTGTGTCAGCGACAAAAAAGGCACCAGATGTTTGTTGTCTTTTTGCACAAATTAGGCTAAATACGCTCTGCACAAATTTGTCGAAGCTCAATGTGACTGATGCTTTGCAAAGCACCTCAGCGCCAACGCCTGAGATGACCGAGCTTCGAATGCTGGTGGCCTGGTTGGACAAATGGACAAATGTTGGACAAATGTCAGCAGATTTCATGAGATGTTCAATGATTTCTAGATTCTTCAGATTTGGCAAATGACATGTGCAATGGCAGCGTTGCAGCATGCTGAAAGAATATGGTCTATCACTGGACACAAACACAACCAAGGCGATCATTCTTATTTATGATCCTTTCGAGCGTGTCCAAAACCAGACTCGTGTTGAACATATTGAAATATGAAATATGTAGATAGATTTATATTTATATATATATATACACATACATTCAATCACTAATCATCACTTCTCAATCTTTTCTAACTCAAGCTCTCTCAGTGTTTCACCCAAAGATCACAACGATTTTACAAATGGCCTCTGAAGCTCGAAGCTCTTGCCGAAGCATTCGATCTGGTAAATGCCCAAATCTGGCATCGTGGGAACCCCTTCCGGAAGAAATCAGTTGCTTACCTCTGTCTGTTTAACTGTCATTTATTCTCTTGTGTAGCGACATGTACTAACATGTATTAACTGCATTGATTCTGCTTCGATTTTCACTGGTCTGTTTTCAATTGCGAAGAGCTGCGCCTGTGTTCAGCAATCAGCATCCGTGCGCGGAGCAGAGCCAAGCAGCAAATGCCTGCCAGCTCCCAGCTAAAGCAGGGCATTTGGATCATGTGGCGAAGTGTGGGAAAGGTCTGACACCTTTGATGAGACAGTTCCGGATGATGTGACTTTGTCTCCATTTGCAGCATCAGTAGATTGCAGTCCGGAACAAGGAGACTTGAAGATACATCAAAGTAACTGAAATAATATTGAAAGATGTGTTCTTTGTCGAACGGGGAGTCTGGTGTAGACTACAATCTAGATAATACATGATGATACTGTACATGATGAGACATGATGATACCTGAATTGGGCGTGCAAATGGAAGCCATCTGAAAATAAGCGCATTTTGAAACCTTTTCCACCTGTCGTTGAGAGGAACTGCAGAATTGTGGCCTGTGCCAAGCGCAATACCAGCAGTTCCAGCACCTCCACCTAGGTCCAGGTTCAGTGCAGATCTTGGCGGTCACTGTACTTCGTCCTGTATGCCAGTGCATGTCACTAGTGAAGCTGAAGGTGTTTCATGATTTTAGACATGTTGCATCGTTTTACTCAATTCTACTCGATGCCCAGAGATTGTAGAGAAGCATGATCCAGGAGCTGCAAAAATGTTTGAGGTATCGATTCCCGTGCATTCCCGTTATTTCTCAATGTTCATTTGCTGGTTTCAAAAAGTGACACAAAATGACCAATTCAACTCCATCATCGGTCCCACTTTCACAGCAGCTTGGCCTAAGCTGTATGGCGAAAGTTCAACGACGATCACCACGAGGGACAAGAAAGCCTCGCTGCGATAAGGTCTTCAAATGTCTGCTGCATCTCACAAATCTACTTCCTTCAACGAGTTTTGATTTACATGACTTGAGAAGGGGGGAACGAAAACCAGCATCCCATCTACGCCCATTTACTTTTCACCCACAGACTTGTCACCCACATACCTTTCACCCACAAACATTTCACCCACTGACTTTTCATCCATATAATTTTCACCCACACACTTTTCACCCACAGACTTCACCCACATACTCTTCACCCACCGGCTTTACATGGCTTTTCACCCACTGACTTTTCACCCACAATTTTTCACCCATATATTTTTCACCCATTTACTCTTCACCCACATGTTTTTCACCCACTGATTTTTCAACATTTTTTTCACCACAGACTTTTTACCCACAGACTTTTCACCCATATACTTTAAATTTTGCACCATATTTTTTACCCGCGGATTTTTCGCCCATATACTTTTCACCCGTGCACTTTTCACCCACATTTTTTTTTTACCTCGCAGGTTTTTCACCCCATATACTTTTCACCCACAGACTTTTCACCACATGTGCAAGTCAACGTATACCTCGCATGCAGCACACAACTCGAGTTGGTCTCTCGCCCCCTCTCAGCTGCATCGCTACACCCTAAACCTGAGTATGTCGCATGTGGTGTCGCCATCTTCAGTGCCAAACAAAAAACAACAAAAAGGATAAATGGGTCTTCCCGTCAGCGCTCCATCCCAAGACGACAAAAATGTTCAAGCATCTTCAATGCGAAGCCCACCGGAGCAGATCAGCGGTTGAGGTTCAGCACGGCTCCTTCCCCTCATGCCTTCACTGCGAAGCCCAGCAGCTTCACTCAAATCCGACAGACATGTTGTCAATGCGAACCAACCGGAGCAGATCAGGCGTTGAGGTTCAGCATGGTTCCTTCCCCTTAAGCCTTCACTGCGAAGCCCACCAGCTTCACCCAAATCTGCAAAAAATGTTCAAGCATCCTCAATGCGAAACCCACCGGGGCAGATCAGCCGTTGAGGTTCAGCATGGCTCTTCCCCTCAAGCCATATCTCACACGCCGCTTCATCCAGCAGGAGCTTCACGCAAATCCGACAAAATTTTCAAGCATCTTAAATGCGAAGCCCACCGGACCGGTTCATCTCATACCAAAACCCTTCTTGCCCAACCCCACGGTTTGCCCCATCAGAAGCCTCACCCAAATCGACCACGAATGCTCAGGCATCTTCAATGCGAAGCCCACCGGAGCAGATCAGCCGTTGAGGTTCAAGCGATATCTCCTACCTCCGCTTCATCCAAAAGAAGCTTCACCCAAATCCGACACAAATGTTCGAGCAGCTTCAATGCCAAGATCACCAGACCAGCTGGGTCATTCAGTTTCAGCAAGCCCACCGGACCATATCGAGCCTTTACTGACAGAAGCTCCTTCTCAGGTCCTTCTCCGTACTCCGTACCTACTGTACCTCCATTCAAGGACCTTTACGGGCAAAATTCCATTGAGCTTTCCAAGCAAATGCCTCTGCCCACATACCCCATCTAGGTTCAGCTCAGTGCTTTTCCAAGCAATACCTCTGCCCTCCTCACTCACTCTCCTTCCTTTTGCCTTCCGCTTGACTTCCCTTACGCCTCCTCGTGTCCTTGCTTTCCTTCTTCGCAGCCCATTCCTCTTTCCCACTGCATCGGTGTTCAACAACCTATCAATCCCCTCCCCGCCTACCCTCTATGAATGCGGGGCGACATTCCCTCCAGGGCACGGCCGACCAGGGAACAGGCCAGGAAACATCTGTTTCAGACAACCATGTCCACACGCGCTTATCAAATCCTTGCGCCCATAATGGCCCCACATCGGAACCCGACAGTTAGGGGAGTCAGCATAAAATGGATTGAAGTAATGTCTTGGTTATCTACTGCGCTCAGCCATCTGCTCTCATTCGGTTCTGCTCTCTATATTTCTATTCTGGTCTCTATATCGCCTCGCAGGGACGGACCAGGGGGGAATCGATACCCCACCGTCACCCAATTGCCACCTGGTACATGACCCTCAAAAATGCTCAACAAACCCGGGTGCAACTGAGACCGTGATTTTTGGCCACTTTTGCCCGCTCTGCCCCCAAACCCCCTTAACTCACTGCGTTCGCAAAAAAAAAAAATTGCCTAGCCTAGCGGCTGGCTTTCGTAACCTTGTGAGGCGTGTCCACCCAAAACGTAGCATCTGATGGTTGGAAAAGTTGGGGGCACGATAGCCTTACCATGTAGGCTTTGCACCGTACATTGTCATTACATTTCGTGGGATCCTGGAGTTCGCCGGGCATGCTCAGCACAATTTAAGGAGCATGGGTTGACATGCCCACTGACGTGCAAGAAATTGCTGTTGGGTTTTCCTCATCTCCATGAGGTTGCAGTGGTCGCATCGTGCGTGGTCCAATAGAAAGGCCAAAAATGTCCCAAAAAATGTCAGAATTGGGGAAAATCTCTCTCTCTCTCTCTCTTTCTCTCGTTATTTCAGATTTCAGGCACCCTCCCTTCTTTCTCCAGTCTCTCCAGCAATGTCTTTCTCTCCATCTATCTTTCCACCTGACTGGTTGCCTCACCCAAGAAAACTGGACCTAGGGGGGATCGATACCCACCGTCACTGTTTCGCCGCACGGTACATTACCCTGCAAAACCATACCTTTCCGACGCCTAAAACACCACCTATTTACGACCTTTTCCGCACCTCCAAGCAACTACCCCCCCCCCCACACCCCCTGTTCTCACTTCGTTCGCGAATAACAACCAGCCAGCTTCCCAACTGGCTTTCGTAATATAGAAACCTTGGGAGGCGTGTGCACCCAAAACGAAAAAGTTGAGGGCACGATAGCCTTACCATGTAGGTGACAATTTTTGCACCGTACATTGTCATTACATTTTCGTGGGATCCTGGAGTTCGCCGGGCATGCTCAGCACAATTTAAGGAGCATGGATTGACATGCCCACTGACGTGCAAGAAATTGTTGTTTGGTTTTTTCTGTGTGGTCCAATAGAGGGGCCAAAAATGTCCAAGAAATGTTGGATTTTTGGGGAAAAATCTCTCTCTCTTTCTCTTTCTCTCGTTATTTCAGATTTCAGGCAAACTTCCTTCTTTCTCCAGTCTCTCCAGCAATGTCTTTCTCCCCGTCCACTTCTCAAACTAGGTAGCCCATCTATCTTTCCACCTGACTGACCCAAGAAAACCGGACCTGGGGGGGAAGTCTGAAAATGACTGCTTTACGCTTATCCTCCATATTCCCATAACTCTTGTCTAGCGATGATCACTGCTACATCGCTTGTCGAGATGATTTCTATATAGCTGAGGTCTACAAGCACCACCCCGGACAAAAATGCACAGCGAGAGCACAATGGTAACTGCACATGTAGTCTCACAGCAGAACTCTGCAGCAACTTGCATGCAGAAGTCTTTCAAGTGCCTAGGGCGCTTCATTGGCTCCGGTGTTTGGTTCGAATCAGGCTCCAATCGAGAATGAAGCCAGACTTACATTATATAGAAACCTTGGGAGGCGTGTGCATCCAAAACGTACCATCTGCTGGTTGGAAAAGTTGCGGGCACGATAGCCTTACCATGTAGGTGACATTTTTTGCACCGTACATTGTCATTACATTTCGTGGGATCATGGAGTTCGTCGGGCATGCTCAGCACAATTTAAGGAGCATGGGCTGACACGCCCACTGACGTGCAAGAAATGGTTGTTGGGTTTTTCTCATCTCCATGAGGTTGCAGTGGTCGCATCGTGTGTGGTCCAATAAAAAGGCTAACAATGTCCCAAAAAAATGTCAGAATTGGGGAAAATCTCTCTCTCTCTCTCTCTTTCTCTCGTTATTTCAGATTTCAGGCACCCTCCCTTCTTTCTCCAGTCTCTCCAGAAATGCCTTTCTCTCCATCTATCTTTCCACCTGACTGGTTGCCTCACCCAAGAAAACTGGACCTAGGGGGAATCGATACCCACCGTCACTGTTTCGCCGCACAGTACATTACCCTGCAAAACCATACCTTTCCGACGCCTAAAACACCACCTATTTACGACCTTTTCGGTGCCTCCGGGCAACTACCCCCCCCACACCCCCTATTCTCACTTCGTTCGCGAATAACAACTAGCCAGCTTCCCAGCTGGCTTTCGTAATTTGTATCAACGCATACAAAAGCTGTGATCTCCAAATGGATTTAATTCCAAAAAGGAAGGGTCTCCAGGAGGTTTGAGAAGAAACGCCCTGTAGCTGGCAGTCTTCCACATGTGCTACTAGTGTAAGCTTGAAATAAAGCTCTGTGGCTCCTTCGTAGCACATCTGAGAACAACACCATGGAAATGAGAACTTGCTCTGCAACGCGTAGAAGCACTTCCTTTTAAAAGGGGCAAGGCCAGGCAAGGAGTCACTGCAAAGCCTGTAGAAACTAAACACCCCTAAACATCCTAAACACATCACAAATGATCACAAACATGATGGTCACTGAAGGCTTTGCTGAGCTTGTCTGGCGGATCTTGATGGATCTTGGTGGCACCCGATGTCTAGTGTCTAACTCGTGGGATCAGGTCCTCGCGACAGAGAACTTTCCGAAGCTTCTTCAAGCGGTAAGACAATGTCACTTGCAGCCCCAAGACCTTGGCGCTGTGGTTCCTGTGCTCTACACTGTGATAGCTGCTACCAGTATGAGGCGCTATACGAAGGTCGTGTAGAGACGTGTGAGATGCGTCGGGTCTCAAGGGTCTCAAAGGCTTTGGATTCCCGGGATTCTCTTTCCAATGCGAGTGCACAACTCGGAGCCTTTGAGGCTTTTCCACTAGGGACCTTGGCATTGATTCTTGATATCTCACAAACTTACAGAAATTTCTTCGCCTTGGCAACTTTACTTTGAATATGTCCAAATCATCTGCAGCCTGCGATGTTAGCAAGCTTTAGCAGCGAGCGAACACTAACTTTTTCGCGGAAACGTTCGAGACTCTTTTTCAGGCGAATTTAGACAGAATGTGTTTTGCGAATTTAGAGCTGCTTGGTTACGGAACAGACGAGCCCTCCTCAATGCTCACTGCTGGGATCAGCTTCCATATCTTCCATCTTGTTGAAACACCACGTGAAAGTTGCATGAATAGCTCTTGCTGGTTTAGAATGAAGGCATGGTGATTGTGTTGGAATCTTTGCCAACTGCACTGTTCTTTCTGGGCGTCGGACCACAAGGAGCCAGGGTACAAACAGTGCCTGCAGCCAATGTGATGGCATAATATAGGTCGAGGCTCCAGGGTATGAGGAATGAGGAACGACGCCTGAGTCAGCCAACGGATACCCAATTCTAAGCCTCTTTGAACAAAAGAATCAGAGATATCTTACGGTCAAGAGTCAAGAGCTTCCTCTGTACCCTTGTCAAGCCTACCCATCTCACGGCACCAGGATCACTTAGAACCAAAAGATTGGGATCACCAGAACCACCAGCCCAGATGTTGCTGGTTGAGGCTGCTATAACCAGCATGGTGGAATGAGACCTTTAGGGCAACACTTGGGGACACGCGGCTGGGACATGGGGTGGGTTTAGGGGACAAGTGGGGACACGGGGCTGGGACATGGGGTGGGTTTAGGGGATGTAGATGATCTACCAGCTGATGATGATGATGATGATGATGCTGATGATGATGATGATGATGATGAGGATGAGGATGAGGATGAGGATGATGGTGATGATGCTGCTGATGATGGGGATGATGAGGATGATGAAGATGATGGTGATGATGGTGATGATGATTCCAGGGCGGTTCTAAGCGATCCAAATTGCGCGGTTCTAAGCGATCCAAATCCCGTGGTTCCAAGCGATCCCCCGACCCATCTCACTGTTGCGATAGGCACCCGGACCCAAGCAGAGTCTCCCAGCGAGCTGGGCCTTGCAACCCGCAATATCAAGAAATCATGCGAAATCTGCACTTCTTCATACTGCAGCAAAAATTGCACAAATGTTCTTGGTCGCTTTTGGTTGCAAATGTTCTATCTCAGGTGGATGTGCTGTCCGGATGATGGAACTTCATTGGGTTTTTCTTTGCTGACGTTTCATCACCGGTTGCAATTGTGAATTTAAGAAACACAAAAGTGATACAATTGGATTCTATCGCTAGCATCGGTCTGGGTGACAGGTACGTGCGATACCAAGATCGTCATGGCTACCAATTCTTCAGCCCGAGCTCATACAGGCTAAAATGCCAAAAGCATCCAAAAGCATTCTCAGCGCAGGGCCAATATTTTTTGGTTCAGGGTTATTAAAGCCACCAAAAAATTATTGCGTCCAAGGTCTTCAAGATCAAAAAAAATCAAGGTCTTCTAGCACCAAAAAATGCCGTTGCTTTTCTTACAACGACGTGGACACCTGTTCATGCCCGAAAACTCCGTTCATGCCGGCGAAAAAAACGTTTTTGATTCGTAATTATATACTTGTATTTTGGTGTTTTGCTAATCCACCCACCGTTCAGCTCTCTTTTTGGTACTCACTGCGATTTGTCCATGTCATGAATTACGATGTTCTGACTTCAAATCAGCAGGATGTGCGCTAGGATGTGCTGGCAAGTCGGTGGGAGGGCGGCACCTCTTCTGGAGGACCTTCAAATAAAAATAGTATGCTTAATGCTTATAAGTGAGCCTGGAGCTACTGAACCCCAGCAACATGTGAAATTTCAAGATTTCTGCCGGCAGCAGGTCTTTTAAAGCCAGAATGCTATTCGAAGTTGCAGGTGTGTTCCCAATCCTGTGAAACCTGATGCTGCAATTCTGGGACCATGGCAAGCACATCCCTAGAATGCTCGAAGCCAGTGCCTTAGCCACCCCAAGGACGACATCCATACCGATCCAATTTGTTTGAAAACACACATCCAGCACTGCCTCAACTATTGCAGTAGCATGTTATCATATTGTAGTACTGCTGTGCACCGTCTCTCAAAAACCCAACTGTCAAACGGGACTGGGCAACACTTCAGTTCAAAGCCATCTTGCAGTAAAATCAGGAAAATGATAATGTATTGATCATGTGTAAGCTGCTGTAAGCTCCAACATTGCGTAAGTGAAGCAGTCCAGGCGCCCCAACGCCAACGCCCAGCAAGCTGAAGATCTCACCACTCTGGCAAGCAAAGTAATGAGTCATGTCACTGTTGCTATGCAACCACCGTTCAAAACATTCGAAAACGCTCTTTTCAAAGAAATGCATTGCTGCATAGATAGAAAACAAACCCAGCTTCACGTTTGCGAAGCTGAATCGAGGTATGTATTTGCCTGCTAGCATGCTGCGAAAAGCTCAAAGCAAGAAGGGCAATGGCAACGTATCAGAGCTGAAATATTCACATGCAGGCACAAATACTTGTGCCACTTTAGCTTAAAGCGTGAAATGTTTTCCATTTCGGGCTTCTTGTATACCTATTCCCAAATGCTTAAAGTGCGTTCTTGCTCCCCTGTGTTCTATTGGTTTACCTTGTGCCCTGTGAAACTTCAATGTGGCGCGTACTTTACAAAGGTCATTCCAGCCAGAACCGGTGCAGCTCAGCCAAGCTCTCTCAGCAACTCGGCTGTCCACCTGCGGCGCTGCACGAGGGAGGAATCACCACAATGCCAAGACTTGCCAAATCACAAGTGCAGATATCAGATGATTTCAGTCATGATGCAAAAACAACTAGAACAGTACAGCATATATATATATATATATTATATATATATGTAGATATAGATAAATAAATAGAAAGATAAATAGATACAGTAGACAGCTAGATAGATAGATAGATAGATAGAAAGATACAAAGATACAAAGATACAAAGATACAAAGATACAAAGGTACAAAGGTACAAAGGTACAAAGGTACAAAGGTACAAAGGTACAAAGATACAAAGATACAAAGATTGAAATTATGAAATTATGATATTATGACATTATACAGTACATATAACTGGTCAGTGGGAAGTGCTGTGCGAGATTGCGTCGTAGCATGGTATGTGGTGAGTCTTCATTGTTTCAAACAGTAAGATTGAACAAGGAGGGAAAACTGGGGACTCCTCTTTGAGTCTTTTTGGCTCACATTTATTCGTTCGGCCTTCAACATTTCAACATGTCGTTCAATTTCAGCTGTCCTCATATCTTCACATTTCATTCGTATTTCATTCAACGTGTCAAACTATTTTCAAACAATATAGTTTGAAACAAATTTCAATCTGCTTTATACAAGTGAACTTGCGCAGTTATCGCTGGCACAATTCCATACTGGGCACTGGCAAAGCACGAAACGCTCATAGTGCCGCAAACTGGCTGGAAATTGTTTAAATTGTCCGACAAACACAACGATCGCAGAAAAGAAGCACTCAGTGAATAATGGCGCACATGCAAATGTAGGAACAGAAACCAAAATGACAACATTTAGGATCGAAAACTCTATATATATATATATTATACAAAAATTAGTGACTCGACCCCTTGTGGGCAAGGGTCACGCACATTTGAACAGAATCTTCAATCTAATTGGGCTGTTGGAATGAGTCTTACGTGCAAATCAACAGCAAAATTGTGTCAGGAAAAGGGAAGGTCACCTGCACTGATGCAAGGAGTCCCTGCGTCCATCCGTCCATAATGCAAACGCAAAAATCTTAACGCACAATCTCTCAATCTTCAAATGTCCCTCAAACTGGTAGACCATGGAGAAACATCCGGATACGGGAAACGCGCAAATCATTAAAATTGAAACCACATGCGCTAATTGCAAACGATTCCACATGCCGGTTCTAGGCTTCATGTAGTATACCGGTATACCGATTAGTGTGATGGACCTCTATTGTGGATGTATGTCCAAAATTATTGAGTATCTTGTGGATGAGGGGTGGGCCTCTATTGTGGAAAGTGTTTTCTCAGATCGATTTTTAGGAGGAGCTCTATCCACCTTTATACGCCTTTCTTCAGGTAAAGCTGGTCCATTTACTTTACATAGCCATATCCATGTTAAAGCCTTGAAAATGCAAGGGTTCCCAAATAGTTAGATGCCTTATCAAACCCTTATTATTAAACCCTTATTTAAAAACAGCACCCAAACAATTTTTCAAGGGGGTGCCCCATGAGTGACCCAGATCCTCAATAATGTAATTGTTTGGATGGTACCCTATTGTGCACGAAAACTTTTGGGGTGAAAAAAAACTCAAAACCTTTTATCCACCTTTCTTTGGGTAAGGTCCATTTACTTTAGAAAGCCATATCCATGTTAAAGCCTTGAAAATGCAAGGTTTCCCAAATAATTAGATGCCTTATTAATAAAAAAAACAGCACCCAAACATTTTTTCAAGGGGGTACCCCATGAGTGACCCAGATCCTCCATAATGTAATTGTTTGGATGGTACCCTAGTGTGCACAAAAACTTTTGGGGCGATTTTTTTTTGGATTTAAAAGGACAATCAATTGAAAGTAGATTGATGTCAGTTGAAATCCTTACTTGAGTTTATCATCCTGAATCCCCCAGGACTGGTTCCCAAGAAAATGGCGAGTTATTGAGTAGCCTAAAATTGTTGAGGGGGCCCCCCACACTAATCAGTAGCTTACACTATCCGGTTGCCATCTTGGAAAACAGGATTGGCTCAACGGAATTCCAGATATCCTGAAGACACCATAGAGAGCCTTCGTTGGGCACAGCTCTATGGGCCTTCTGTGCCCCCGCATTAAGACTGAAATGGAGAAAAAGAAGTTTTACATCTATCCAGATGGTACACACCCACACACACGTCACCCGAGCAAGTGAGCGGTTTCGATGGCATGAGCTAGTGCAAAATGTGCAGCAAATGTTCGCTTGTCTCTTTGGAACTCATCGATTTCCAAGCCCTGCTGAGCCTGCTTCGGTTGGCAGTGACTCCGCCAGCCTTGCGGTCACATGCTCACACAGGATTGTCTTTCATGGCTGAGCCCAGCCAAAAAAAGGAGGCGATCTGCCGTTCGAAAGCATAGTCAAACAACAAAAATCCACAGCCACTCATCAATGCAAGCGGAAGCAGATCAGGAAACACACCTTCAATAGCCGCTGTTAGCCGCTTCCTTTTTTGGGCTGCACATCGTGATATGTCTCCGGCAGGTTGTCTGCTCGCCGTCAGAAACATCCACGAAGGCAACAAGGATTGCTGGACCTTTGATGCGGAGTGCAGGACATCAGTAGGCTTGGGTATCCCACAATTCTTGAAGCCGGTCAAAAAAATCAAGAATGAATCATAACGCTGATGAAGTTTTGCTCAAAACAGCAAGCTGGACTGGTACACAAAAAAATGAAAAAGACCCAAGCATGCAAACTGACAAAATGTAGACACAGGAAGCAAGAGCAAAAACCAAAACAAGAGTGTTCTCATCTATGTCAAGGCGCGTTGCTGCGGAGACTGGGTGCTTGCCCAAATTAGAACCCTTTAGCAACATTTGTAAGGAAGCTGATAGAACCCGCAGCTCCTTCGTCTGGCTTCTCTACCAACATCATCACCACTTCATCCTAGCAAAAGATCTGAGATGCTAGGAGAATCAGATAGAAACCCCCAATTGCCTCTGCCCTAGCTTCTCACAAACAACAAGGACAGCAGTCAGCTGCTCATACTCATAGACGAGGAAGGCCGAGGAAGTGCATAATGGTTGATTCATACATCTGCTCTTGTCATTTCTAGCTACTCTGAATCATGTGGCATCCACTTCGAATTGGAACGATGCTCTCGTCGACTTCATCAGCAAATGCCACATTCAACAAAACAACCCCACGTCTTCAGTCTACGGAAGAGCTTTAAACAGAACACAAACCTGTACTGATTAAAATTACTATCTCGTCTCTGAGTTTCCACTCGGGCTGCAATTTAATTGCAATCGTCCACTTTGCTACATCATTGCGTTGTTGCGTGTCTATATCTGCGCGAGCACATGTGCATGTATGACTGTATGATGGTGTATGTATGCAAATTCTGCTGAAATATTTCAGAAACACCTTTTAAGGCCTACATCTTCCGCTTCGTGGTATCGAGTTGTACCTTTGCGACAAGCGTCAGAATTCGATAGGATCGCCTGTCGTGGCCAGGCGAGGAGAACAACAATTTCAATGTCCTTTGTAATTTGACATTGCCCTATTTGGCTGATGTCCAAATATTCGATCGTTTATAGCTTATGGACTCGTTTACTGATTGTCATCCCGTTTCATGTAGTCTAAATACGTACCTCACATGTTTCAACCAAAATGTCCTGATAGGATGTGAGAAACATCAAAAAGGGTTGCAATCGAAATGTGGCACAGCCTAGAACCCAATTTTTTTGTCAAATTTGGTGCGGCCGTCTCGTCACTGATTGCCCACATTTCTTCAGATTCTTGTTTGATTCTGTTAGATGTTAAATTCTACAAAAGAGATCAAAAGAACATCAGATATTCGACAAATGCACTGGCAAAACTGTCGGGCAAGGAGAAGGACGTTGTCTCATGCTCCTACTTGTATCTTCTTCTGGTCTTCCACTAATTTCACGCAAAAGTGTTGCAGAAGACAGGAGTCCAAAGATATTCATAATGAGAGTGCTGTCAAAAATATTGAGTGCTATGTGTCTTCCAACTGTACTTGATAAAGTGGAAACGTTGGCACGCACCTTCAATTGTAGACATTTTGCGTCGCTTGGGGTATGGAGGTGTACGCCATGCGCTGCCGGGGGTATTGCTGAAATGATCCCATGTTTGTCAGTTCAAAAATGAAATCTGCACACTGGCATCGCTGGGCATCGCTTGCTGAACCCCAGTGTAGCCTTCGAGGGCTTCCATAATTTGAAAGCATAAAGTGTAAAAGAATTGCATAAAATTATGCTACAAATATGTATTTGCAATCGCATCTTCGCTACATATCATCCCAGGTTTTGATTCGACGGGAGGCCTGTGTCATTTGTTCCACGGAATCCACCTCCGAAGCTGTGGTCACGTCTTTCCGCCCACCAACCTGATCACAGGTCATCCAAAGCCACGCTTAATTCTGCACATTTGGCTCGGATGTTCGCGCAAAAAAAAGATCACACATTCAGAGCAAGGACTTAAGATGAGCAAAGACCAGCCAAAACACTTCTGGTGCGAACCTCGCCTCGCAGCTGACAGCATGAATAATATTTCCAACCTGCACTTCCAACGTTCCAGCAGAAGCTGAGCCGCCACCTGCAGTCAGGTAACCATCCCAAGGGCTGGGGGACATCAGAATACAATATAATATAATATCTAATATATATATATATATAGCATTGATATCATCATATCGGATTTGATGTTATTTGATGTTATTTGATAATGTACTATGATGACATTAGAATTTGCCAACAATTGGTAGCTGCAATATGCTGAAATGCCCCAGTGCATGCGACAGCAGCAAACAGTTCAAGGGACCCATCACCACCTTTCTGTGGCATGCTCCCATCAGGTCATACTTCATGGCATGATCTCCCAAGTGACACATGTGTGTATATATATATATACATATATATATATGACATTATATATTTGTATATACATAGGGACGTATAAATAAAAGCCAGAATAATAAAGGAAAGACTCATCTATAAAAGGGTATCTGTAAAGATCAGTAGCTCTCGCAAAAACTGAAAGCCAGAATTATTAGTTGCAAATCCTTTCTTTCTTGTTCAAGTGCTGGATTGTACCACGCACGAACTGCAACCGAAACCAAAACCTGAGTTCCTTGGTATGCTATGCCATCAACTACTTATGTCTCATGCACGCCTACAACTTCTTGGGATAGCAATGGAATGCTGTGCCAATTCAGGTTCAGAAATAGTCTGCAGCATCCTAGAGATGGTTGAAGTTATTGCAAGTAGAACCTGTAGCTTAGAGGTCCAAGGAATGATTCATTCCAGTACGAGCTTCCACACCAACAATGTTTAGATATATTGTGCCGAAAAATACAGCTATTGGCTCCTGCCAACCATTTCGACAGGGGATTGGGTGACGGTCTATTGTCTTGTCATTGGACCAGGCCACTAATAATCTCAGTGATCTCGAAGGCTCCGTCGTCCCTCATGCTGAAGCGGATTCCTGAAGAGGTACCAAAATTCTTGCCAAGTGGTCGAAAACGAAAGGAAAAGACTCAAAGAGCTGCACAAAGAGCTGCACAAAGAGCTGCACAAAGAGCTGCACAAAGAGCTGCACAAAGAGCTGCATAGAAACAAAAAGACTGAAAGATACACGGAAAGATAGACTTCAAACTATATACTTCAAAGAGATTCATGAGTGTTCACGTTGTTCACAAAGGTCCTTCCGATAGGTGTCCCTGCAAGTCTGACTTTGTAACAACGGGCGAATCCATCCCAGTTTGCAAGTCAGGACTTTCTGCGAATCAGGAACCTGAGTTCAACCTGCGCTACTTGTGCACGTTGACGTCAAATAGGCCGGTGGGAGAGAGCACAGCAAAACTATCCAAAGATGCTGCATCGGCATTCCATTGCAGAAGTAGCAACAAAACTCACAACAAATCTGGTAGAGGACCGAACAAACCAAGGCAAGGGCTATCATCACGGAAAAAAATAAGCTACTACTTGGCATATGAGTTTTGGAAACGAATCTTTTGCAATCTCCTTGCACTTTTGACACTTTGGACCTGCCAAACCTTCTGCTTCCTTGCAGCTCCACCAAACCCCAGGCCATGCAAGGGTCACAGGGAAAAAAAACTTCACCAAGCAGTTGGTCTCCGGCACATCACAAATTTGACAAAACAGGCTAGTGGACTGAGACTGATATCAAGAGTTACAAAGCACGAGACAAGGTGGACACAGCTCGATGCCAAGAGTACGACCAGGAACTCTTTCATGTAAATTTGTCGTTCAATCAGTCTACGAAATAATGCTTGAACCATGTCCACAAATCACGGCCTAGATATGGGTTTGTACTCGATTGGGATTGTATCAGCATCTGTGAGAAATTGGCACCCAGCATCTTCACAGTCTTACTGTATCAAGCTCAAAGACAAAAGTAGACTCGAAGTTTTTGGTTCGGCATTGTTCGGCTCTTCTATTCGGATTCTCACGTGACTTTCCACTAGTGGCCGCTATGGCCAGTTCCCCTGCATACTGCACCTTTTCGCCTGGCTCCAACTCAATTAAAGAGGTTGTGATTGTCACTGATAGTGTGATAGTGTGATAGTCTGATTGTGTTGTCTCAAAATCCTGGTCCTAGTTGTATCTTGATCAGTCTGTGAAGTACCATCCTATCAAAACCAGAAATAACGTGAGACCCGGCTCCCACTGCTTGGAAATTTAAGCAAACTGCTGACTTGCCTTGACACTACATATTTTTAGAAAAACATCCGCCTTGACATCAAGTGAGAGTGTCTTGCCAAGGGTCCCAAAGGCATATCACCGCCAACTTCTTCTGCTTTGGAAGCTTCTTGCATCACCGGCTTCCAATCTACCCAGCGCCCCATAAATCTCGCCTGCCAGAGTCTGGGGACGTAGTGGGAGATTTGAAAACATGCAACTTAGACACAGATGCAACAAACCCTTCTGCCCTCCAAGACCCGTGACAATATGCACGCAGAAGACAAAACATGTTCCTGGACGACTGGCACCATCTGGCAAACGACTGGCCATTTGCAGTCATTTCAAATTTCATTTCATGTCATTTCAACGTTTCAAAAGGCTATCAGTGGCTACTTGGGTTCCGGCCTTCTGCAGTCCTGGCGGCCCTGCCTGCCGTGGCACCCGCGGTGCCACCCGCGCTGTGTTGCTTTGTGCTCTCCATGGGCTGGGGCCTACGAACACGATGCTAATGGGCAGCAGCAGCAGCAGCAAGCTCAGGCCACCTGCGCGCATGGCGCGCTAGGCAATCTGAAAGGCACAAGTCGGCTGCGCAGCCGACAGAGGCTGGGATGATTTGTGAGTCTGCAAAGGGCAGCGGGCTCAAACCGTGCAGTGAATTGGTGCAATCCTCATCTCAAAAACTGAAACATCACGCTGGAGGCTCGCCTAGTTCACGATAGCGATCAGCAGCTGGTTGATGCAGTCTTCATTGTTCTGCATTTAGCATTCTGAAGCAAAAGGTAGATCGTAGGAAATAGATTCACTTCTTGTTCATGTATTGTTCATAGGGGCATCAAATATTCGCATTGCAGGAAGAGCACAACCAACTGAAGTAACTCATGAACTTGCAAAGTCACTACTCATCAAAATTTCCATGAAATTATTTGCCAATCAATACTTAATATATACATACATTACATTACATTACATTACATGACATGACATTACATTACACTACACTGCATTGCATTGCATTGCATTTTCCATTCCATTCCATTCCATTCCATTCCATTACATACATTTATACATACATACATGCATCCATACAAACGTACATTATATTCCATCGCATTACGTTACGTTATGTTACGTTACATTACAGACATACAGACATACATACATACAGACATACATACATATACTGTGTATATATATATATGCGAAATCACTTCCAGGTCCGATGGGCCATCCAGTCACATAGCAATGCATGCAGTGTTCTGCATCAGCAAGCTCAAGGTGAGTAGAAAAGCTGAGCGCCCAATGTGCGGCCCCGGGCGGGGCTCTCCGTATTCGCATTGGTAGCTGCCCGGGGCCCGCTGATCAAACATGGCTGATGAGAGAAATCTCAAAAGGTTTAATGAAGAAGATGAAGACCTGGGAAAAGCTTTGAAACGCTGGAAAATGCGGGCTACAGCCCGAATGTTGACCTACAGAGATCTGAAGCCTGAACAAAGAGGCCCTTGGATATTTAAGCTTCTGGGCGGGAAGGCCTGGGATGCATGTGAACACTTGTCTTTAGACAAACTGTCTTCAGAGGCGAAGATTTGGAAACTGCTGGAACCCCGCTTCCCCGAGAAGGAGGCCTTGGGGGCAATTTTTGCCCTTGCGGCCAGGGATGGAGAAGATTTGAAGTCATGGACTGGCCGAGTCAGGGACACTTTCGACCAGTGTCAGCGCAAGGGCAATGTCAATTTCCCACCCGAAGCCAAAGGTTGGATTCTCCTGCGCTGTGCTGGCATGTCGGAAGAGCAAAGAGCGATTGCCGAGGCAAAAAGTCAAGGGCAACTGGACTTGAACTGGCGTCACAAGCTCTTCGGTCGTGAATACAAGGCCTCGACAAATCGCAAAAGGACCATTGGGGTCTATCAAGCTGACGAGGTGCCAGATGTCCGAGGCGATCACATGGATCGAGGACGGCAATGACTTCAAGGGTGTGGAAGCGTTTCTGTCTGAGTATCAGGCCACTCCTGATGACCTTGGCGACCTTGGTACGTTCACTGAGGAAGACGCAGCTGAGGCCTTAGCGGTATCGTGGAGTGAGCAGCGACGTGAAATCGCAAAATTGAAACAGTCCAGACAGTTCGGAGCGGTATCCAAGGATCGGAGAAGCTTCAGAGTAGAAATTGAAGAACTGAAGAAAAAGACTCGCTGAAGACGGTGTAACAAACTGGGACACTGGGCAAGAGAGTGCAAAGCACCACCTGCTGACAAAGCAGCCTCATCAAGTTCATCTGCAGGTGCTCCCACTGGAGCAGGCTATGTTCAGGTGGACTACACGGGGCTGGAAAGCGTCGTGGAGATGGAAGAGCCAGAGCCCACCTTGGTAGGAGCTGCAGGGCTTTGTACAACTGGATGGCGTGTGCGAGCGTGAGGTGTTGACCGGGGGGTTCCTTTCATCTCCTGGATTTGGTGTGGTGGATAGTGGCTGCGGCAAAACACTGAACGGAGCCAATACACTCCGTCAACTGTCAGAGCTGACCGAATCCAAGGGCCATGGTCCTGTCAAGTTCAAGTCCGAGGAGAGTGTCTTCAGATTTGGAAATTATATGACAGAACGACCAACTCAGGTGGTCACGTTGCCTCTGGGCATCGCACAGACATATGGGACAGTTGCTGCGGCAGTGATCAATGGGTCTGCTCCTTTGTTGTTGCGCCGACCGACTCTGGTAAAGATAGGTGCATGTCTGAACTCTTCTCTCCCCCAAGATTTGCAGTAGAAGCCAGGGGTAGGGAAGCACTGTCATACGATATCAAGCAGGGATCGGATTTAACTGACCCCAAAGTTCAAGCCGTAGTAGATGCACAATTAAATGAAGCCAATCCTGACCTCTTGGTGGTTTGTCCAACCTGCATCCATCGAGGTGGATGGGAACATCTGAATTGCTGCTACAGATCGCCCTTAGAGACTGCCATGTTGCTCAAGAAATCTCGGGAGCAAATTCGGTTTAGCATCCGCCAGATTCGCAAGCAGTTGGCTAGTGGGGGTGAAGTCATGTTTGACCATCCATGGGGTTCAGATCTACGGAATCAAGTAGAGATTTGTGCCTAGTCCATCCTTTCACTCTGACGCTGCATTCGGAAACGCCAAAGGCCACAGAACTCAGGCAGGATACATAGCTGCCTTCGTTGACAAGCGATTGCCCAAGAATGAAACTAGTGCCTGTTGCTTCCACGCTGGCAGGTGAGGCACAATGCTTCGCACCTGCAGAGCGCCGTAGCAGAGTGGATGTCTCTTCTTTTGGCCGAAGCAAAGCATGGAGCTTTTGATTTGAGGACTAGGGAACAGGTCCAAGGTCATGCGCTAGGACATGTTCAAGTCAAGTGTCGTGATGAAATCCCACTGGTAGATATCACTGGAGTAACCGATTGCAAAGGTCTGTATGATCATGTTTCCTAGTGTGAAGATAAGAGAGTGGCAATTGACCTGGCCATCTTGCGACAGTGCATGAAGAACTCTGGTCTTCAGATCCGCTGGTGCCCTTTGGAGTTGATGTTGGCAGATGCCGTAACTAAGGATCAATTTGAAGCCAAGCGAACTTCTCCGAACTGCCCTCGAGATCAGAGAATATCAGCTGAATGCAGAAGCTTTCATATTAGCCATCAAGAACGTCAGAGAACTGAAAGAGAAGGTCGCAGAAAAGGCCGCCACAAATCCTGAGCCAGCTCTTCACCGAGCTTCAGAAAAGGCTGCAGTCCGCAATCAGTTTGCTGCCATCCAAAAACCATAAAAAGTCAGCATAAGGAAAATAAACAAGGGGCAATAGCTGCGGGGGATAACAGTAGTTATATATAATAATTAATAGCCGAGTACTCACTGGCGCATAGGTGCCTGAAGTCTTGCAGCGTTGTGTGAGGGAACAGCACTCAATCCAGAACTTATTTGCTCACGTGTGGTTCAAGGTTATTTTCGAAGTGATCTCAATCCAGTGTTCACAAAGAACATCCATTTCCCTGCCAATTCAGTGTTCGTTTCATTAGCAGTTTCTGCGATGGCATCGTCTAAGCCCAAGATGTCTCCTCAGGAGATCTCAGAGCTGGTTCAGAATCTTCACGCTATGGGGCAGCTCGAAAATGTGATGCGCGAGGCCCGTCTTGGTGTTCCCATGGTCACTGGAGAAAAAGTATGAATGACAGCAGCAAGCGCTGCCTGTTCGCCGATGACGAAGAGGACGCAGAGTTTGACTACATTCCCGGTGATGGCTATGAGGGCCCAGTCCGGCGCAAACGCCAGCAACCGATCATGCCCAAGCCATCGGGTGGAAGCAGTTCTGCCGAAGCTCCCAAGGGCTCTCTTGTGCTTGAGATGGGGTTGTCCATGGCCGACCTGGGGCAAGACCATTTATGGTTTGCCCACGGTGGCCTGTCGCCATTTGACCTGCAAGGACAAGTATGCGACTCAGATGACCTATCCTGGCACCACCATGGTGCATCGTATGAAATGAATAATTCAAGATTGTTTTTAGTTACTTTTGGCTTTTTTAGGAGTGTGAAATCACTTTCAGGTCCGATGGGCCATCCAGTCACATAGCAATGCATGTGTTCCGCAGGGATCTCAACGAGCTCAAGGTGAGTAGAAAAGCTGAGCGCCCAATGTGCGGCCCCATGTGGGGCTCTCCGCATTCGCATATATATATATTATATCATTTATTTACTATGTATGTATATATATATATTGATTGGTTGATCGATCGATTGATTGATTGATTGGTTTGTTAGTTGGTTCATTGATTGATTGATTGATTGGTTGATTGATTGCGTGTGTGGGTGTGTGTGCGAATGCATTCCCAGTTGACAAAATAGTGCTACTCCGCCTGTGTTGATGTGGATTAAACCATGATCAACCAAATTGCAGTAACCTCTATCTTTGCAGGATTTTGTATGGTTGGTGGCGACTGACAGGCTGTGGTAGCTATGGATGCTACCTGCTAGTGTTGCACGTTTCCGAACCAATTACCTTGATATGCTTGTTTTGCTCTGCTGCGTGCTTGAAATACTTGGGTGGTGTTTGCTTTGTGTGCACAGATTACATAAACATATGTGCGTGCGTATTGTTTAAGTAAGTTTCTATCATTGAAAGTTGATTGATGCTCCTTGAAAATCTGCGCGCTCTGAACCAAAGAAATCGCAGCAAGGGCCCACACATCTAAACTGAAGGAGCAAATGAATTTTGGTGCCCCTTTCTCTACCTTGGCAGGAAGGAAGACTCTCACTTTGTACCGAGCCCTGGTAGCTTCGGAAGTCGTACCGGCAGCCAAAAAAATATCAGATAGTTTTTTTGTTGCTCGTGTCCAGAGGTTCGAACTGGTATTCAACTTGTGACTAGTTAATCCGCGGAATCATTGACCATTGACCATTCTCGCTGCACCAACGAACAACCCGGAATGTCGAATTCTGCATGCCTACCTTCTTATCCTTTCTCATCGTATCTCGAATTGTCGTGCTACATATCTGTTCCAACTTCATACATTCGAGACATTTCAGAGACATAGAGCCCCTGAGGGTCAAAAACAGGCAAGGCGACACCGTGTAAATGCAGATTCCTGCAGCTCCCATTGTGGCTTTCCACATTCGCAAGGACAAAGGAGAAAAAGGGATCCAATAAATACGTTGCTCACTTCGGAGAAAGTCTGGTCTTGTACACAACTGGCTTCCAGCACGGCACAATCTTGTGTACGACCTTGTGACAAATATATTCCTTCGGATATCATGTCTTACCATGTCTTCTCTTGTGTGGTAATTTGCGTCGTTTTGTATTGGAATTGTCGGTTCGGCCTGGCCTCTGCAACAAGTCAGCAAGGAGACCAGGATCAAAAACTTGGTCTCCAGAGATCAGATCAAGTGGAGATCAAGGTATTCAGTGAGTACAGTAATCCCTTCCTCCTAATACTAAACCCCCCCCTATTACTAAACACCACAGGTAGTTTTTAGTATTAGGGGGGTATTTATTATTAGGGAACCCTATTAATAAAATTAAACCCTTAATAATAAAAACTATCTTTCCGATCTCAAAATCAATTAAATTTCTTTATATAACCCAATTAAAATATTGCCAAAAATTGGATTTCGAAGCTTCCCCCTAATACTAAATTAAGAACCTCAATATAAAAATATACATCGGACGGACCCTAATAATAAACACCCCGGGGTGAACTAGTTTTTAGTATTAGGGGGGAAAACCCACAAATGGTAGGTTGATTTTTAAATTGTTTTCTAAAGGGGATCAAGTAAAAAACAAATTGGCCAATCTGAAATTTTCTGAAATTGGAGATGGACGCCTGTTTTTAGTATTTGGGGGACGTTTAGTATTAGGAGGAAGGGATTGTTCAGTGAATATTCAGTGAATACAGAACTCAACTGCATTTCACTGGATTTCACTGCATTTCTCACATCTGGTCAATTGCCAAGCAACATCAAGCACGGTGGTAAACCTTTCTACCCATCAGATACCTTTGACAGAAACGACCGTCATACACTTCTTGGCTCGCAAAAGTGTATTGTACACACATATGTGTGTATATTTATATAGAGGAATAATAAAGAGAATAATAACAATAATAATAGTAATAATATATACATGTGTGTGTGTGATCACAAAAATGTTTGCATAAATGGAATCCAGGAAAAGAAGGCAAGTTGCTCCCTTTCCACATAAGCTCAAAAATGTCGAAAGAGGTTGAAAGAGATATCTCCCACAGGATACGGGGAAGAACTCCTAACCCGCTGCCCATGCTCTTCCAAGCAGCAACCGCGCATGCTGTTGGGGTCTCCATGGGCTCCCCAGAATGCCACACATGCTGCAAATGCCTTTGATGGCAAAAGATGGAGGTACATGTTGCCTGCTAGGACGAATGTAATTTGAATCCGTCTGGTGCTGTTTTCTCTCAGCGTCAAATCCGTTACAGTCTCTGAAACAGAAATTGCACCACAAATCGGGGCACAAGCAAAGCGTCTTCCAAAGATTCCCAAACTAGATGATCATCTACCAAAAGCCTCCAGAGTATACAAGCAGGTTAGCAAAGAAATATCGATTACCCGCACTTGCCAGTGGCTTGCCAACTGAGTGACCAGGCCACTCTTCAATGCCAGAATCGAGTGGGCCAATTGCAAATACACAGTTATTACGGTGCTAGATATTGAGACAGACAGAGCAATAAAGCTTGATCATAAGATATAATCAGGCATGATAAGGTACAATCAGATATATTGAAAAAATACAATATAATAAGATATGAAAGGATGTTAAAAATACTATAAGATGTTAAAGGTTGTAGTGAGAAGTGGCAAAATATAGTATGCAAGATATAAAAGATGTGATCATATATCATCAGATATGATAAGATACTATAAGGTGCGACAAGGTATGATAAGGCATGATAAGATATGATAAGAGATTATCGGATATAAGACAGGTATGATAAGATTGAAAAGGTAAGATATAATATGAAGACATAAAGGACATGAAAAGACATGATAAGATATCATTGGACGAAAGAAAATAGAGTTAGATAACATAAGCTATAATACAATTTAAACAGGTATGATAAGATAAGAAATAGAAAGATATGATAAGATAAGATATAACAAGATACGACAACATATAATAAGGTGTAAAAAATGCCTGACAAGACAGAATCATACGTGGTAAGATGTTTTTTTAAAAAAAAAAGTCTTAAAAGGTATGAAAAGATAAGATGTAAGCAGATAAGATACAATTAGAAAAGGTACACCGGGATACGATATATATACATACATCTATATATATATAATATATACATATATATATATAATGATATGATCAGATAAGATGTAAAAAGATCTAATAACATATAACTAACCCAGCATACAACCCCAATAGCCAACTTTCGCGCTTCCTTTGACGCCAATTTGGTATTGACAGGTGAGACAGCCTGGCCAAAAAAATGCCATTCCTTCAATACCACCAAGACACCGCCGGAACACCGCCAGAACACCGCCAGAACACCTCGTAATACCCATGAGGCGCAAAGCCGATTCCGACTTTTCAGAACTAGTAAAACGCTTGATAAGGAAATGTGTCTAAATGATGGAGACCTCCCACATTCTAAGATTCTGATTGTAACTTGATTGTCCTCAAGGAAAAAGTCAGTTTTTGGGAGAAACCCTTTGCAGGTTTTTCGGGAATTGGTGGCGTTTGTCCTGATGGTGTCTGTCCTGCTGGTGTCTTGCCGGTCTCTGAATAATGTTTCGGTGGTTGTTCGCGTCTTGGTGGCACTTTGGTGGTGTGTCCGTAGTGTCTTGACGGTGTTCGGTCGCTATCTTGGTTTTCTGCTCATGTTTTAGTGGTGTTTCTGAAGGGCAACTAGATATCGACTTCTTAAAGAACACCTACAAGTTGATATATGCAGGCGTAAAGTGGCAGCTGTAAAGACGCAGGTGGGGATCAATTTCTTGAAAACACCTACAAACTTCATGGTTTCTAATTTTTTCCTTGGGGCGGCCGGGCAGCGTGGATTTATGTCCACAAAACTCAACCCTCTGTCACGAAACGTCGATCGTCATACATTGAGGTCAAATTGCAATGTGGGTTTGTGCCGTGTCGACCCTCTCCCACAAAATGCATCTCGATCGTCAAAAGCTGTGGGTGAAATTGCAAATTTGCATGTTTGCTGAACTCTTTCGCGCCAAATGCGGGTCTGCCGTCGCGAATCATGTAAAAGTATGTCTGTGCAAAAACGTCCGTAGGTAAAAGCTCCTTGTGTCAACGCGGTCCTTTGTAAAGGCACCTCTGTTTGTTTTGGGATATGCGATATGTGCGTTAAGTTGCTCAGTGTTAAAAAAAATGTGTGCAAAAGTATTTGTATGCAACAGCGTTTCTGTGTGTGTGAAAGCATCCCTGTGTAAACGCATCTCTGGGTAAAAGTATCTCTCTGTAGAAATAGTTCTATGTAAAAGCATGTGTGATTTTAAAAAAATGGGAAAGAGCATGCGTGTGTGAAAAACACATCACCCTGTGCAAGCATTTGCGTGTAAGCGCGCCTGTCACTGTCTGTCAAATGCATCTCTGTGTAACAGTGTTTGCGTGTAAAAGAACCTCTGCATAAAGAACTTGTATGCAAAAGCACTGTGTAACTGTGTAAACGTATTGGTGTGTAAAAACACATGTGTGCAAAAGCATCTCTGTGTAAAGGCACCTATGTGCAAACCCGCTTGCGTCTAAAACTTTGTCCTGGCAAATCATCTCTGTGGATTTTTTTTGCGTCTTGAAGCGCCTGTGTGTAGAAGCATCTCCGTGTTGAAAGCATCTCTGTGTAAGAGTACCTGTGTGTACAAGAATTCCTTTGTGAAATCATCTCTCTGCGTAAACCCATCTCTGTGTGAAGGCCCCTCCCTGTGTAAAAGCACTTGTGGGTAAAAGAATCTCTCTGTAAAGTAAAAATATCATGTGTGCGTAAACGTACAAGTGAGAATGGATAAGTTTTTCCAGCCTCGCCCATGTAGAAGTCCCTGCCTAGAATCGCCCTGGTCTAAACCACCTGTGTATAAAGGCACCTCTGTGCACCGGTATCCTTGCAAAAATACCTCTTTGCAAAAATATCTGAGCGTCAGAAACGCCTCTGTATAAATGCGTTTCTGTCTAAACAACATCTCTGCGTAAGAGAACTTGTGTGCAAGAGTTTCTGTGTACAAAGGCCAAAAGAAACCGTGTCCAAAAACACCTGTGTGTAAAAGCATTCCTATGCAAAAGCACCGCTACCTAGAGGCATCTGTGTGTAGAAGTCACCGCGTGTCTGTGTATAAAGGTTTTTGTGTGTCTAAGCATTTCTGTGTAAAAATACCTGTTCATAAAGGTTTTGTATGCAAGAGTTACTCTTGGCAAAAGCATCTGTATGTGCAAACGTCTGTGCAAAAGCAGGCCTGTGTGAAAAGTACCTCTGTGTAAAAGCACCCGTGTGTAAAAGCATCCCTGCATATAAGCATCCCTCTGTCTAAAAACATGTGTACAATATTTTGGTCGTCTGGCATTAGAATGTCTAAGCTTTGGGGTATTTGCGCAAAACTGCTCGGCATTTGCACCATTTTGCGCCTAGTACCTGTACACTGCATGGCATTGTGCAACATCAGTTCATTGCGCAGAACTTTGCCATCGCACAAACTTTACAGCAATACGAAGCAACAACTGCAAACTGCATGATGTTTGCAATATTTGGAGTCATATGCGTGTGGTTTTACAGCGCTCTGAAGCAAGAAATCTGTACACTATAGAATGCTTAATGCTTGCAGCATTTCGAAACCAAAAACTATTACTTGCACAGTATGCGCCGCATACTGGGGCAAAATTTAGTGCATCGCATGGTGTTTGCCGTATTTTCTAACTATCACTTGTAAACCGCATGGCGTTTGCAGCATTTTGACACTGACATCTGTAAATTGGATGCTGTTTTGCGGCTTTCTGAAGCTCAAAGCTGCAAGTGGCATGGTACTTGCGGCATGTTGAAACTATTATCCATACATTGCAAATAGTGGCATGCTGTTTGCAGCGTGTTGCGACTGAAATCTGTAAACTGGACGGTGCTTGCCACACTTCTTGTAAATTGCGTGGGACTTGCAACTCTTTGAAAGTAACATGTGTAAATTGGAAGGTGCACGCAGCATTTTGGAGCTAGGCCTTTGTTTCTTTCTTCCTGTCGTCCTCCTTCCTTCCTTCCCTCCATCCTTTCTTCCCCTCCTCCTGTCGAAAGTATTGTATTTCTTTCCTGTTGGTTTTCTATGCTAATTTTTTCTAATAAATTTGCCCGCGCGTCTCGGTGCAAGCGTAGCATGCAGCAAGTACGTCGGCTCCTCCAGTGAGGTGAGCAGACCACAGCCCTGGTTGCTACATGGCATCAGGGAATGTTCGCAGTTGTTTTGGTAGAAGCATCATGGTAAGCAGATTAATTCTATTCTAAATATATCTTAACATCTGTATTGCTCCCCACCTCAACCCAAGCCTGCAAACGCAATGCCGTCGTCATCGTTGTCATCGTCATCGTCATCGTCAACATCATCATCATCATCATCATCATCATCATCATCATCATCATCATCGTCACCGTCACCGTCACCGTCACCGTCACCTCCTCCTCCTCCCCATCACCGTCATCGTCACCATCATCAATACCACCAACTCCATCACCATCACCATCATCATCCTCATCTTCATCACCAGTTTCATCGTCACCTTCAGCAATCATGATCATCAGCATGACAATAGGATAGAACTTATAGAACCGTTAAACTACCGAGTGCATGGTGTGACTAACCTAGAAAACACACTCAAGCTTTGAGTGACACGCGGGGAAACGCCACCAAGACACAACTAACCGACCGCCAACACAACTGCCTCAAGGCCACCAAGATACGACCAAGGCGCTGCAAACACCTTGTATCAGCATGGAAACCGCTGAGACACCACCCAGGCACCACCGAGGCGCCACCTGGACACCATGAAGGCACCGACGCACCATCGAAAGAGTACAACGCCATGCAGACACCTTCCAGGTACCACCGTCAGACTGCCAAGACATCTCCGAGACACCACCAAAACACCACCACAGAGACACCACTCGTGAACCCGACGGTGCCCGTCCGCCTGTAGAATTAACAACCCCGAGCCATCGCTATTGGGGAAAAAGATCTAATAAGATATAATAAGATTCAAAAAGAAAAATAAGACATAAAACAGAATTAAAAAAACAATATTTTTAACGGTATAAAACGATATAATAAAAGATTCTCAGAAATAGTAATATCTTATGAGATATCATAAGATATGATAAGGTAAAAAAAATCTGAAAAATATGAAAAAATACGACAAGATATGGTAAAATATGACAAGAACCAAAATGGTATGATATGATATTGACAGATATATAAGATATGATAAGGGATTGTGGGATGTAAGAAGATATGATAGGATATAACAAGTTATTGTGACATATGAAAAGATATGATAAGACGAGAAATAACAAGGTTTGATAGCATAGGATATATCAAGACATGATAAATATACTAAATAACAATTTGTAGTAAGATAATAAGATCTGACAAGATGAAATCAGATATGGTAAGATATCACTGAAGGAAGTTTAGAAGTCAAACTTCCGACAATATGGACAGATGGAAAAGCAGAGGCGGGTCAGAGAGGCGAAGAGAAGAGAAAGAGCGAGGCGCGCGAAAAGGCAGGAAAGTCGCCAAAGACTACATTTTTCCAATGATTTGTGGCTGCGGAGGGCCGAAAAGTAGGCTCGCCAAAGCGGCGGGTGGTCAGCTGAGAGATGAAAAGTCGCACGCCGTTGTGTCCAAGTCAAAATGCACAAAACACACCAAGTTCGGACGACTTTTGGAAGTTGAGATGTCTAAAAAGTGTGCGTCCTTGTGGCGCGAAGCACATTTCCAAGTCAAAATGTACAAAACACACGACCACTTTTCGAAGTTGAGATGTCGAAAAAGTGCACGCCGGTGTGGCGCGAAGCACATGTCCAAGTCAAAATGTACAAAACACACCATTCCCGGAACACTTTTGGAAGTTGAGATGTCGAAAAAGTGCACGCCGTTGTGGCGCGAAGCACATTTCCAATTCAAAAATGCAAAAAACTTGACGGCTACGGAGCACTTTTGGATGTTCAGATGTGGTCTTGCGTGGCAGGCGCAAGGGATTGTGCACCTTGTCAAAAGTGAGCAAAAAACGTGAGGGTTTTGCCGCAGTTTCAAAAACAATCTGTAAAGATGCATTTCGCGTGGCAGGCGCAGTAGCGACCAAGCGCGCCAGCAGAGCCAGCCCAATGACACAAGTGCCACACCTGCCACGCCAAACGCAGGTAGATGTCACCAAGTGCCACGCCTGCCACGCAAATGGAACGTCGATGTCACCAAGCGCCACGTCTGCCATGCAAAGTGCCGCGGCGCCCCGGGCGAGTGACTAACGCGGCGACCAAGCACGCCACCAGAGCCAGCCCAGTGCCACAAGTGCCACACCTGCCACGCCAAACGCAGGTACATTTCGCCAAGCGCCACGCCTGCCACGCAAAACGAAGGTGGATGTGAGCACAAGCGCCACGCCTGCCACGCAAATGGACCGTCGATGTCACCAAGCACCACGCCTGCCACGCAAACTGCCGCGGCACCCCGGGCGACTAACGGCTACCAAGCGCGCCACCAGAGCCAGCCCAGTGCCACAAGTGCCACAAGTGCCAAGCTTGCCAGACCAAACGCAGGTACATGTCGCCAAGTGCCAGGCTTGCCACGCAAATGGAACATCGATGTCACCAACCGCCAGGCTTGCCACGCAAATGGAACGTCGATGTCACCAAGCGCCATGCCTGCCACGCAAAGTGCCGTGGCACTAACGGCGACCAAGCGCGCCACCAGTGACACAAGTGCCACACCTGCCACGCCAAACGCAGGTAGATGTCACCAAGTGCCACGACTTCCGCGCAAATGGGGCGTCAGTGCCGCCGAGTGCCACGCCCGCCACGCAAAGTGCCGCGGCGCCCCGGGCGAGTGACTAACGCGGCGACCAAGCACGCCACCAGAGCCAGCCCAGTGCCACAAGTGCCACACCTGCCACGCCAAACGCAGGTACATTTCGCCAAGCGCCACGCCTGCCACGCAAAACGAAGGTGGATGTGAGCACAAGCGCCACGCCTGCCACGCAAAGTGCCGCGGCGTCCCAAGCGCGCCACCAGAGCCAGCCCAGTGCCACAAGCGCCATGCTTGCCACGCCGTAGACGTCGCCAAGTGCCACGCCTGCCACGCAAATGGAACGTTGATGTCACCAAGTGCCACGCCTGCCACGCACTGTGTGAGAAAGTTTGTGTTGAAAGATGGTGTGTGGGAGAAGGTTTGTGTTGAAGAATGTGTGATAAAGTTTGTGTGTGACAAAGTTGTGTGTGACAAACGAAGTTGTGTGTGACAAAGTTGTGTGTGAAAGATGGTGTGTGACAAAGAGGTGTGTGACACAGTTGTGTGTGACAAAGTTGTGTGTGAAAGATGGTGTGTAACAAAGTTGTGCGTGACAAAGTTGTGTGTGACAAAGTTGTGCATGAAAGATTGTGTGTGACAAAGTTGTGTGTGTGAAAGATGATGTGTGACAAAGTTGTGTGTGTGTGACAAAGAGGGGTGTGACAAAGTTGTGTGTGAAAGATGGTGTGTGACAGGGAGGCAGCGGAGAGGGAGGAGGAGGAGGAGGAGGAGGACGAGGACGAGGAGCGAGATACAGAATCAAAAACAAGGACAGATTGAAAAGCAGAGGTGGGAAGGGTCAGAGAAGAGAAGAGAAGAAAAATGAAGATCACAGAAGAGAAAGAGCCAGAGGAAAGAAGATGCAGGCGCGCGAAAAGGTAGCAAAGTCGCGACACACGGTGTTTTTCCAATGATTTGTGGCTCCGGAAGGTCGAAAAGTAGGCGCGCTAAAGCGGCGGGTGCGGAGCCATCTGGCCAGATGAGAGATGAAAAGTTGCACGCCGTTGTGGCGCGAAGCACATGTCGAAGTCAAAAATGTAAAAAACTGACGGTCTCAGACCACTTTTCGAAGTTGGGATGTCGAAAAAGTGCACGCCGTTGTGGCGCGAAGCACATGTCCAAGTCAAAATGTACAAAACACACCATTCCCGGAACACTTTTGGAAGTTGAGATGTCGAAAAAGTGCACGCCGTTGTGGCCCGAAGCACATTTCCAACTCAAAAGTGTAAAAAAATGACGGCTACGGAGCACTCTTGGATGTTCAGATGTCGTCTTGCGTGGCAGGCGCAAGGGATTGTGCACCTGTCACACATCGGAAAAACGTGAGGGTTTTGTAGCAGTTTCAACTACAACCACCACTACACTCCACTCCACTCCCGTACATTCACTACACTGCACACAAGACATGGTCCCCCGGCTGATAGCCCAAGACGTGCGCGGCCGCGCCGGGCCCGCGCGTGCCCGCTGGCCCGCGGGCTCGCGGGCCTCCGCGGGACCTTCGCGCGCTCGTTCCGCGGGCCCGCGCGCTCTGCGGGCCCGTGGGCCTTCGCGGGCCCGTGGGCCCGAGGGTCTTCAGGTCAGCATTTTATCGTCTATATCTTCTTGCATTCTGTCTGGCATCTGTGTCTAGCAAATCTTTTCCGGTATTTATTCTGCCAATCCAACAAATATTTTCAAATATATTCTGGCATAAACTGACAGGAGGACCCGCGCGTTCTATCTGGCATATCTTTTTGGCATGCTATCTGGCATATGTGCCTATCTGGCATAACTTCTGACAATTCAAGGCTGCCATGCTATCCGGCATCTCTTTTGGAATTCTTTCTGGCATACGTGGCTATTGTGTCTTCTCACTTTCATTGTGGCATTCTATCTCACCCAGGCGCTTGTGATCCAGGTCCGGCGGGCACCACTCTGATCCGGGTTTTGCGGTTGAGGTCAGGCGCGGCGAGGAGGACAAGAAGGAGGAGAGGAGTGGCTGACATAGAATCTCACAACCCGGAACATGCAGGTGAAGGGACAACACTAACAAAGTGAAAGAAGCACATGGAAGCACGATACAGGCAGCACAGTCCCTGTCCGCTATGGTGTTTTATTCAATCAAAGGGCATGGTCACGCGGTATGAAGTTACAAAGATTCAAAAAATGAGTGAACTTAAATCATCTCAACCTCTCCGTGTGGACTGAACCCTTGCCTGTTGCTCCCTCCAAAACTCCAAGTTTGTGTACAATCACAGAAAAGCGATTCATGAGTGCTGTCACGCAAAGTAGAGGTCAGTTCGTCTCATCACATTTTGATTGTAGTTCATATACAATGCAAGGCAAAAACAATCTTGCTAACCTCACAATGCCTTTTTCTTCATCAGGGCAGCGGGCCCGCGGGCCCGAGGGTCTTCAGGTCAGCATTTTATCGTCTATATCTTCTTGCATTCTGTCTGGCATCTGTGTCTAGCAAATCTTTTCCGGTATTTGTCTGCCAATCCAACAAATATTTTCAAATATTTTCTGGCATAAACTGACATAGGCGGACCCGCGCGTTCTATCTGGCATATCTTTTTGGCATGCTATCTGGCATGTGTGCCTATCTGGCATAACTTCTGACAATTCAAAGCTGCCATGCTATCCGGCATCTCTTTTGGAATTCTTTCTGGCATACGTGGCTATTGTGTCTTCTCACTTTCATTGTGGCATTCTATCTCACCCAGGCGCTTGTGATCCAGGTCCGGCGGGCACCACTCTGATCCGGGTTTTGCGGTTGAGGTCAGGCGCGGCGAGGAGGACAAGAAGGAGGAGAGGAGTGGCTGACATAGAATCTCACAACCCGGAACATGCAGGTGAAGGGACAACACTAACAAAGTGAAAGAAGCACATGGAAGCACGATACAGGCAGCACAGTCCCTGTCCGCTATGGTGTTTTATTCAATCAAAGGGCATGGTCACGCGGTATGAAGTTACAAAGATTCAAAAAATGAGTGAACTTAAATCATCTCAACCTCTCCGTGTGGACTGAACCCTTGCCTGTTGCTCCCTCCAAAACTCCAAGTTTGTGTACAATCACAGAAAAGCGATTCATGAGTGCTGTCACGCAAAGTAGAGGTCAGTTCGTCTCATCACATTTTGATTGTAGTTCATATACAATGCAAGGCAAAAACAATCTTGCTAACCTCACAATGCCTTTTTCTTCACCAGGGCAGCGGGCCCGCGGGCCCGAGGGTCTTCAGGTCAGCATTTTATCGTCTATATCTTCTTGCATTCTGTCTGGCACCTGTGTCTAGCAAATCTTTTCCGGCATTTATTCTGGCAATCCAACAAATATTTTCAAATATATTCTGGCATAAACTGACATAGGCGGACCCGCGCGTTCTATCTGGCATATCTTTTTGGCATGCTATCTGGCATATGTGTCTATCTGGCATAACTTCTGACAATTCAAGGCTGCCATGCTATCCGGCATCTTTTTTGGAATTCTTTCTGGCATACGTGGCTATTGTGTCTTCTCACCCTCATTGTGGCATTCTATCTCACCCAGGCGCTTGTGATCCAGGTCCGGCGGGCACCACTCTGATCCGGGTCTTGCGGTTGAGGTCAGGCGCGGCGAGGAGGACAAGAAGGAGGAGAGGAGTGGCTGACATAGAATCTCACAACCCGGAACATGCAGGTGAAGGGACAACACTAACAAAGTGAAAGAAGCACATGGAAGCACGATACAGGCAGCACAGTCCCTGTCCGCTATGGTGTTTTATTCAATCAAAGGGCATGGTCACGCGGTATGAAGTTCCAAAGATTCAAAAAATGAGTGAACTTAAATCATCTCAACCTCTCCGTGTGGACTGAACCCTTGCCTATTGCTCCGCCCCCGATAGCCCAAGACTAGCGCGGGCCCGCGGGCCCGCGCACTCGCCGCGTCGGGCCGCCCGCGGGCCCGCGGGCCTCCGCGGGCCCGGGCACACGGTGGACCATAGCCGGTGAAGTGCACATTGTGTTTTGATGCAGGGCATACAACCCATCCGTTTTGTCAGGCTTTGCCTTCTCCGCATGAACCGGGCATTTCCGTGTCGACGAGACCATTGGCGGTTGCCGGAATGTATGGACGGATGTATGTGGGTACAGTGGGTACGTGAATATACATGTAGATAGATAGGTACATATGTAGATTGGATGGATTGGATGCATTGGATGAATTGGATGGATTGGATGGATTGGATGGATTGGATGGATTGGATGGATGGATGCCTTCGCTTTTCCATGTTAGCCAGTAGCCGATCAAACAGCAAAGAAAAACAAAAGTATCTGACAAGCATCAATTCATATGTTGTTCCATTCCATGATGTTCTATGTTCATCATACTTGTATAAAGGAACCTTCCGTAGCACAGCCGCACCCACACACTTGGACACACCCGAAATAGCCTGAAATATTGGAAGAAGTTTGTTCAACTGCATACAGTAGCTAAGGACCCTACGGCACAAACAACTTATGCACATGAACATCGCATCATGATTTGGCATACAGCATATTTGTTCTTGGCTTAGCCGCCTGCCATACATCATACGACGTGGTAAATTGCAGTCATCCAAAGATGCGGCTCATCAGGAGTATAGTGTTGCTTACATTCATTGTGCAGAGACGTTGGGCTTCTTTTAGGTCCTTATTAGGTCCTTATTAGGTCCTTATTAGGTCCTTATTAGGTCCTTATTAGGTCCTTATTAGGTCCTTATTAGGTCCTTATTAGGTCCTTATTAGGTCCTTATGCGCTGCGTTAGGCTGTTTTTCGATGTTGTTTCAATACCTCTCCCCCAGCCAGCAGCAAATCATACAGGTATGAAGGCAGGCCATCACCACGTCTGTCTGCCACTTTGTTAGTCAGCCGGTCATGTCCATCCGTCGGTCCATCCTCCGACATTTTCGTCATTTCCTGTCTGGTACTGTCTGGCAAATCCATGTAGCAGTGAAAGTAGAGAAACCCAAGAAGTCATGACCAGGCAATCCCACAAATGCCGTATGTCTGGATATGGTTCACGAAAGTTTGGATTGGACTTGTCAGGGTCAAATCGATTGTGGGCGTTTGTCAGGCATGGACACCCCTCTGTGTGATGGAAACCCGTTCCTGGATACAGCCTGGGACCAGCACTTGCACAGAAGGCCACCCCTGACCTGTGCGCAAGACTCATGTACAGACTGCCTAAGCATGTTGGAGGGTGCACGGGCCAAGGTCTTCTCTCAAACACATGCTGTTTTCAAATCAGAGCTTCATCTCCGATGCATGCCACATGTACCACGGCCACTGATAACAAGCGCCTCCAAGGGAATCCACATTTCGCCGTGGCACATAGCATGTAGCGGCCTCATACTCCATTCTGGCACCCCTTCGAATTTTGACGACGTAGCCAGACACTGGACAAAATGCGCTGTTGAAGACCCACTAAAGTCTTAAGCAAGGAAGGAGACATGTCCCCCAACGCAGCATGTGGTTGTTGAGCTCCTGAGGGATGTGCAGCCAAGCACGTCCCCAGCACTGTGTCGGCACCAAATGAGACCTGCGTCTCGCAGAGAAAAAGGCCACAAGTCTTCAGACAGAATTCTTGCCCGAGGTTCCGCACAAGAAGGGCTCTCTGAAAGTCAACAGGATTTGGACATCCGCAACGTTGGGCCTTGAAAGCAGGCAGCGCCCAATAAAATGAAGGGCATTGTTCAGTTGAACCTCCCTTACACTCTCCCGCACCATTCAACCAGGAGTCGCCCTTTGCTGAAATACGATCTTGTCCAAGGCACTCGTGACCTACCAACTGCACTGGCACTTCCTGCGCATTGAACCTGACACCGAACGTGTGGAATTCCACAGCGCACCCGTGTCTCAAGCGGCTCTAGGAGGACAGTCAAACCAGCTATCCCAGCTATCCCAGCTATCCCAGCTATCCCAGCTATCCCAGCCCCCTCGCGGCCTCAGCTGCTGCCTCTCCTGGTCTGAGCGATCAAATTCCGCATACCCTTTAAGGATCCCCACTGCTAAGGCAATGCTGTCACTTCTCCCGACTTATGGCCATCCATGACTGCGCAGTGCACTGGACAATCTCATCTCATTTTAGGAATTATGACCATTATGACCTGGCAAATGATGAAAAATTATGGCAAATATGGCAAAAGCAAACATGAATGGTATGAATTTCATGAATGTGAAGGCCCCACCCTAAGGGACACAGAGATACCCCGTTATCGAGCTGTGATTTGGGGTCGCATGGCTTCGACTTGGACAAATGAAAGTCAGCCACCACCATGGTGAAAACATGTGAAAACCATTTGTCAGTACCAAGTCTCAGTCTGCCACTAAAAATGTTCCACCACTCTCTGCCACTCTCTACCATCAAAGTTCTTTGAAAGCCGACTGCCCGGGCCTCGCCAACCTCGCAGAAAGCACGCCACTCCTCAGCACCATGCATTGATGATCGTTGGCCCACATATATTGCTTCAGCCACCTGTCCTTCCACAATGACAACAACACACTCAGTGATTGACCTAAAGTGGGTCTTCTGTACCCAATTCAATCAGATTCAATTAGAGTATCTGCAGGAACTCATTTGCGAGATCTTGCAAGGGCTTCATGAAGAGATGTGTGCCCCTCTACGCAAGTAGATGAAACAAGAGCATCTTGGATCTACTTGATCTACTTGCACTGTGTGAAATGCCCTGTTTCTCCTGTAGCTGCCACCGGTGAAAGCATCTCCCCTGCGAAGAGAGCAGCTTGCATTGTCCAGAGGATTCGAGATTAGCAATCCTATTAGCAATCCTACTAATCCAATATTAATCCTATTTCAGTCTTCTCGTGGACATCTTTACCGTCTTTACCCTCCTTGTAACATCTTTTGTGTCAGTGACATGCAGCCAAATACTGAATACAGACGGGCAAATGGTGTAAAAGTTGCTGACAAACCACATGCTGCAGGTAATTACTGATATGTTGGACATTGTTGGACTAAATTCAGGATTTGTCGCCGCCATTCATGATGGACCAATGGTGGAAGACGAAAAAGCGAGAAAGAGGGGACAAGAGGATCCGTCGGAGATCCAGCAGGAATGAGCAGGAAAACATCAACGCTGCATTCGATATGTGCTTGGTAGACATTGTTCTTGGTAGAGGCTAGGTTGGGGAACCTGTGCTACAATAAAACTCTGGCGATGGCAGCAAGCCCAGCTGCTTTCCTATTCCATGCATTCTCAGCTGAGTCTTATGTTCGGCCGCTTCTCAGTCATACACTCCCGGGAACAAACGTGTCTCAGGCTACCGTTTCAGGTATCAACTAACATGTCCACTTTATATCGGCGTTTTCCTGGGGAATGCATTGCAACTTTTTTTTTACACATTGACCCAAAAACAGCTAACATGTCTCAGTTCCTGCAATTGGGGCCCTTGGATTTCGACCCTGATCTGGGATATGTTAGCTATTTTGGGGGGATAGATTCAGCCAATAACCGCTCACATATCTCAAAACGACATCCTCTGAACAACACGGACACGTTAGGTGGACGCTTTCCATGGCCAGTCATCCAACCCTTACTAAATGCAACTGGTTTTTGGAATGCACCCCCAATCTTCCTGTCCACCCACGAGCATCATCTATGATGCGCTCTTCCGGAAGGAGTTGGGGCCCCTTTTTTCTCCACCGTTTTGTTATCAATGCGGTCTTTGATTTGAGCCCTATTGGGGTCTGGAAATAAGGATGCTGGGGCGTCCGGGGCGGTAGTCTTCTGGCAGTTTCCCGGAAACCCCCAGAGGAGGGGAACAACTTTTCCACTAACGTGTCCGGTGTCCATTCTGGATTTTCAGCTAACATGTCTCAAGTATAGGGCACTTATCATAGCCTATGCTCACAGCAGCTCAAGTATCCAAAGAAAAATCCACAAAAAAAGTGGATACGTATCTCGGGCTACCGTTTCAGGTATCAACTAACATGTCCACTCGGTACCGGCGTTTTCCTGGATTTCCTGGGGAATGCATTGCAACTTTTTTGGGGACCATTGACCCAAAAACAGCTAACATGTCTCAGTTCCTGCAATTGGGGCCCTTGGATTTCGACCCTGATCTGGGATATGTTCGCTATTTTTGGGGGATAGATTCAGCCAATAACCACTCACATATCTCAAAATCACATCCTCTGAACAACACGGACACGTTAGGTGGACGCTTTCCATGGCCAGTCATCCAACCCTTGCTAAATGCAACTGGTTTTTGGAATGCACCCCCAATCTTCCTGTCCACCCACGAGCATCATCTATGATGCGCTCTTCCGGAAGGAGTTGGGGCCCCTTTTTTCTCCACCGTTTTGTTATCAATGCGGTTTTTGATTTGAGCCCTATTGGGGTCTGGAAATAAGGATGCTGGGGCGTCCAGGGCGGTAGTCTTCTGGCAGTTTCCCGGGAACCCCCAGAGAGGGGGACAACTTTTCCACTAACGTGTCCGGTGTCCATTCTGGATTTTCAGCTAACATGTCTCACGTATAGGGCATTTATCATAGCCTATGCTCACAGCAGCTAAAGTATCCAAAAAAAAATCCACAAAAAATGTGGATACGTATCTCGGGCTACCGTTTCCGGTATCAACTAACATGTCCACTCTGTACCGGCGTTTTCCTGGATTTCCTGGGGAATGCATTGCAACTTTTTTGGGGACCATTGACCCAAAAACAGCTAACATGTCTCAGTTCCTGCAATTGGGGCCCTTGGATTTCGACCCTGATCTGGGATATGTTCGCTATTTTGGGGGGATAGATTCAGCCAATAACCGCTCACATATCTCAAAACCACATCCTCTGAACAACACGGACACGTTAGGTGGACGCTTTCCATGGCCAGTCATCCAACCCTTAGTAAATGCAACTGGTTTTTGGAGTGCACCCCCAATCTTCCTGCCCACCCACGAGCATCATCTATGATGCGCTCTTCCGGAAGGAGTTGGGGCCCCTTTTTTCTCCACCGTTTTGTTATCAATGCGGTCTTTGATTTGAGCCCTGTTGGGGTCTGGAAATAAGGATGCTGGGGCGTCCGGGGCGGTAGTCTTCTGGCAGTTTCCCGGGAACCCCCAGAGGGGGGGACAACTTTTCCACTAACATGTCCATTCTGGATTTTCAACTAACATGTCTCAAGTACAGGGTATTTATCATAGCCTATGTTCACAGCAGCTAACGTATCCAAAAAAAACACAAAAAAAGTGGATACGTTTGTTCCTTAGAGAGTAAGTCTTGTAGTCATGTCACAACAACCACAACCACACTCAGACGCACGCCTCCAATTGAAAATCGCCATCACTTGACAGCAGGGTAGACCTGCGCCGCAGCCAAAACATGGAATTCAGTGCGTATTGGAACATGCAAAATAATCAAAAATACCATTTGCAAACACGCCGACACCTTGTTAGCACTGATCTCGAATTCGATTCTATCGTGTTACATTGCGTCATATTGTGTGATGTTCTAAGGTTTGCAGATCACACGGTAATTTTAACTTGAGAGCAGGCGGAGGCGGACGAAAGGTAGTGTAGTGGGAGAGGAGTGGTGTCAAGATGCTGCGCCCCTAAGATGATACACCAAAAACGTTTTTGCGCAGTCTAAGATGATTTTATCCAGAGCATGACTGCATGATACGGTGTCTTGTGCAGCGTGAAATGATGCACGAAAAGGGGTTTATTAAAAACCCCTTTTTAAGACCCCTTGCAGCAACTGTTATTGAGGCTGAAGCAAACCAATTATGCTGGACTACAGGGACATCTCCCTCATGGAGAGTGTGCCTCTACTGTGGCGGACCGTGACCGCGTCACCCGTGGGAACTGAACCCATGACCATTTTAGAGGGGGGCGCCCCCCCCCCACGGGCTGGCCCCCCAATACCCCCTATGATTGTGCTGAAGCACGGAGAACTCAGGTAGCTGACGCTACCTTTCGTGAATACTGGATCAGCGCTGCTTCATCGCTTTCTACTGAATTGCAATGACCTGTATGCATTCACCTCGGTTATGCTGCTGCACATGACAATAGCATGGGATTGCTTTGCACTATAGACACGCAAGGGATTTGTTTGTATGCACAGACTTAAAGCAATCCGTCCAACCCCTCCTGTCCACAGAGGCAAACAACTGAAGTTCCCCACCTTAGCATGCGGGCTGTCAGTACCGGAACGTAGCAATCATGTTATTATGATTTAAATATTCTCTCAATGCTCATGCCTTTGAAAACCCTACCTCTGGGCTGCCAGCACTCTGCTTCCACCGGATACGTCCAGCATGCATCATACAGCACCATCTGGGTTTCCTGCACAGTGAATGACAAAGAAGTCTGGGTGAGCTCATGCCACGCTTCCACCAGCAAGAAAAAAGTCGTATACATGGTTGTTGATCAAAATTCCTTTATCCCGGGACGGCCATTCTTCGCGAATAAAAATTTTACTTGCGCGAAACTTTCGCGAACTCCATGTTTATCTTTCGCGGGGCCCATGTTGGCCAACAACACCTCTTGTGAAGATTCGCTCACCACCTGCCAAATTACGCCAGAGAATCACTGATCACTTCTTGGTAGCCTTTTAAACATGATCCCTTCTCAGGACAGATTTTTTTTGCAAAGTTTACTGGCCCACCCCCTTCAACATGCACTTTGACTTTCGCCCGCTCTTTCGCATAACTTTCGCGGAACTTTCGCGAAAATACCCCTATTCACAGACCCCGGCCATCAGCAGGGGGTGCACTGAAGGAAAAGCGAAGACCAGGGGCCTTGGTGTTTGGCTCTCGCAAAGCCTCACTTTTGGAAACTTGGCTACTGCTACTCGCATTCTCTGGTGCCCTTCTCCTGCCGGACCCCGGGCGGCAGTGGGTGGCAGCCCTTTACATATAATGATTATAATACCCAACTTTCGCGAAACTAATAAAATTTTACTTTCGCGAACTCGAAAAAAACTTTCGCGAGGGTTTCCAACATAACATGCACGGCTTTCGCAATTAAAACTCCTTACAAGGACCTTTAGATCGATCACCATATATAAATCCAAGTGAACGCTTTTGGCGTCAGTAGTTTCTTCATACGGAAATATAAGCCAATCCGATATTTTTTGTTTAGCATGCTGCTGTGTAGCACCAGGGCGCATAACAGGTGTTTCCCGGCCTAGCACATTTGCCAGGACTGCTACTGCAGTTCTTCTACAAGCGTTAAAGCCAGCTGTCCTCTGCATCTTCACGTCTAAGAACCTGAAGAAGGTGGCTTGAATCAGCCTGGGGGCTCTGAAAAGAATGCTATAAGAATGCTGTTTCATGCGTTTACCCAGCAGAAATCTTCCAGAAACACGTCCGGGTGCCAAGGTCTCCACAAGGGAAGCACGAGCAGCAGTGCTGAAGGTTGGAAGCCATGATCTAAATACCTCCATGAAAAGAGGAAACACTTGGAAACACTTGGTCACACTGATACCAACTCCTCCACATCATCACTTTGAACGGCACTACGCCGCCAGGAAGGCCAAGGACCTTGTCGCCAACAATCAGGTTCAGCTGCAACTCTTTGCCCAAACCTTGGTACTTGTCAGATCTTTTCAGATACTTCGATGTACTTTGTTGCACCATTCTTTCCAGCTATGAGCATCTGACCCAGGCCAAGCCTCTTTGAGACCTTCCGAATTTCTTTTGGGATTAGCAACGCATCTCTCTGCTGTTGCTGAACGTGTCACAATTTTGAAGAAAACAAAGTGGAAATTCAAAATTCAACGCTGCCGATATCCACCTCCAGTGCGATACGTCGAGCCGCAGCTCCTGAACCCGCCTCAGCCCACTTCCACCGTCTTGTGCCAGAGAATACGTCAACAGTTTGGCAGAAACGACATGGCCAACAAAGTAACTACAGCCTCCCTTCTTGAAGTGTTACAGTGATGTCAGAGACCCCAAATATAATCAAATGCAGCATACAATAATATATATAGGAAACAAAGTCTCGGTCAAGCTGAACAAAGTTTGTCGTCCAGCAATGCTTGCAACCACCAGCTCAAAGATCTAAGGATCTTGCTGTCAAGGAAAGCTTCAAACAACCCCGTCGGCCAAACCCAAGCAGATGTTCCTCACCAGCTATGGCGAAATATTTTGGAGGGTCAGCCTGCGAAATCACAATGAATGGGAGCACAGGCAACTAAGCTGAGGCGGAGAGCCTCCATTGCATAGAGCCTATGGCCTATGACCAAGCCTGACCGTTTAAAAACAAAAGTTTTCCGTGCGCTCCCTCCGGTTCATTAGTGCAATTTGAGTTGTGAGGTTTGGCTTTCAAGTCGCCTGTTATCCCTGCTGCTTGACAGCGTTTCTTTTGGAGGCTTCCCACTGGGGAAACATTCTCACTTTGAACTTGCTGCACTTGATGGGTCTTGATGTGGTTTGGCAAGGCGGTGGCATCGTCAACTTCTGATAGTTCAGCTGGGTGGAGACCTTGGGCGATATTTCATCATTCCAACTTGCCCGTGGACAACGGCCGCACCGAAAGAGCACAGGCCCATTTCTGGCGTACCAGGCAAATATCTGGCGATCCAGGAATACCGCGCGGGTGTGTCTCCTTGTTTTGTTCCCTTTTATGTGTTTTTTTTCCCGAGGGTAGGTTCCTTCCTGGGACGGACATGGCTACCACTGGGGTGAAAAGGAAAAGCACCACACCTACTACCTACTGTACCAGGTGTGGGGAAATTGGCTACTGAGCAAACAACATCCCTGTGCCCAAAATGTGAAGGGGCCAGGGCCCACCAAAATGGGACAGACTGCCTGTGCGAGTCATTCATGTTGCAGCCCGCTTGTCGTGAATGGATTGTGATGCGCCCAGTGGCGCTGTGTTGTGTGTGTGGGTGTGTGTGTGTGTGCACTCAACATTGTGGAAGGCCTTGACATTTCAAAATCCCAGAGAGCGATAGGCAACCCTGTCCATGAAGCAAAACGCAGAGATTCAAGTATTACTTGCCATGGCTCCTCATCATCGTGCGACAGCTTCAGTGGGCTGAGTTGCCCAGCAAAGTATGCCTGCTCAGAGATAGTTCCCCGTTGAAGAAAGGTTTTTCAGTTTTTCGGTTTGCCCTCGGGTTGCATTTCCCAGCGATCGGCCTCGCAGAGGTTCTGAAGCAACTCCTCGGAATGTGGGAGACCTGCAAACACTTCAGCCAGACCAACCCCCCAAAAAAATAACAAATCAAGCCAATTGGTCCGGCCCAGTTGGCCCAATTGGATCCAATTGGCATCTCTTTTGTTTGCAGGAGCACGTTCTAGATTCTACTCCTCTTGCTCAGCTCGAAGCACGGCAACGGTTCCCTTGATCCAGCTAGACCTAAGGGCAAGAAATGGGCAGTGATCTGTATGTTGAGTGTTGGTCTGCAGCTTCAAAATGAGAAGGATTAGCTCCGGCAGCCTTTAGATTAAAAACTCCTGGCTTAGCACATTGAATCGGTGAAAGCAAAGCTTCATGCGCATCAGCTGTCCAACTTCATGATCATTTAGCCTGGCGACTCATTTGAGCCCAAAAAGAAGTGTAAAAAACGGAACTCCGCGGAGAAGCTATGCAAGCCTACGCGGACTGCACAGGTAGGCTACGCGGAGCATGGTTCCATGAGTTCCATTGAGGCTACCTACGCGGAGGCTACGCAGAGGCTACGTGGAGGCTACGTGGAGGCTGCGCAGGGATATGCCGACCACACTTTTTGCCTAGGGGGGCGCGGGTGCAGTCAAAAAAAAACGCAGCTCATTTGATGACAATCTATGATGGACACTTGGCACAATGTGCAATAACAGCCTAGGCCTCAAAGAATGCCCAGATAAAGGATTCGGAGACTTCACAAGAGACAGAAGGAGCTGGACCTCTGACAGTTTGGCGGCGCACGGAAGCAGAAGCGCATTGTGCATCCCATCAACGGCAGCTACATGTTGATTTTGGTAAGTCGTTGAGCTACTCGCTGACAGACTGTCATCAACCTCAGTTCCACCAAGCCACCTCTCAAATTCCAAGTGTTTGTCACATCTCATCTGAAACATTTCCCTTCGCACATATGTCCCATGGCCATGGTCAATCATGTATGTGGCTGGTTGACACTGGGGCCTAAGCTCTGGGGAGCCGGTGCAACAGTCTCTTCCGAAACTCTGGCCTAAATTAACCCCATCCCGCAACAAAGGAGGCAAACATTTGAAAAAGGCTAAGTCGGCTAAGCACCGCAAGTCTGCTTCTGCAAATGCTGCAAAAACGAAGCAGTGTCAGTGTCCAGGACAACTAATCTGGCAAATGCAATCCGCAACATTCCTACCGAGGTCCAAACGATAAGGAGCAAAGTGCAGCCTTCGAAATCTTTGAAGCATTTCCACCACTTTGAATGCAACTGTGATAGGCATAGAATCGGTGGTTCTGGTGCTACCCATGCTGTCGTACGTGTTCTAATTCAAACCTAGAGGCCGTGTAAACATGGACCCAGGAATCCGGGATTCTTTGTGAAAATGGACTTGGCTTGACAATTTGAACCCATCGCCGGAGAAAAATTCATCACCTGATTCATCACCTTCATCTTTGACAATTCTGTCAAGCTTTTCTTCGTGCCGATGATCCCATCCAAGAAATGCGTTTTTTTTGCCTACGTCGCACTTCAATTCAGCGATTCGCAGCGCTATCTTATGGTGGAGGGTGTTGCGACCAAATATTTTTGCCAGCTCATGGCATGACTCATGGCACTCATTGTCACAGAAATTCAAAGGGCAACAAGAGGTCAAATCTGCATCGCCTTCCACCCTTCTGGCTGCCTGAAATGCTAGGGCCGTATCAAATGTAGCAACTTAAAATGATGCCAAAGAATCCTGGGTCGCTTTGCGTCTTGACAGCTTTGGAGGTTGTAAGGCATCTAGACCGATGGAGTATTTTTCCGGATCCATTTTGCCATGGACTTGTTCAAAGTTCAAATCACCTTTTCTCCTACGTGACCTACTTGCATGGTCTCCGACTCAAGCTGCTTTGCTTGCCAAAGCACTCAAGCCAACGGGCCCTGCAAGGCTTGATATTTGTGATCTTTCCATCCACGTGCCAATGGATCGGCCCATGGAATGGAAGAGCCTTGCAAAGGTGAAACGGTCCATAGCTTAGACTCTATTTGATCTGCTGCCGGGTCCCACAAGATGTGACGAGATTGAATAGCTAACCGGCTGGACGTCCAAACCTTTGAATGCATTTGGATCAGTCCCTGTCGGTAGAATTATGTTCATCTTGTGCCTTCGTCTACTTGCAGCGTGCAAGTATCTAATCTTGGCAGCCAACTATAGCTTGCCATCCAAAACCGGGGGCCAGTTCAGTAGCTGCACACTCAGAGACAAGTTCATCTGACGGTCTTACAGTCTTGCATCTTCGATCGTCTTAGAGTTGCAAAACTTAGTTTCTTTGGTCCAGCAGGGACGGGCTTAGCATGCAGCAAGTGTTTCCTGGCAACTGGACATAGCTAGTGACTGAAGTGTTTCTACCATGAACGCAACCACCACCCAGAAATTCAAAGCGTAAATGACATCTGCGTCCACACACAAAAGTGTACATACACAGACATAGGACACACTGCAGATTGCATTTAGCGTGGAAGGACTGTTGATAGACATTGGACGTCCTGAATGGTAAGCAAGTCAATGACCCAGGTTGAAGTTTCAAATTGAGGGAACGAGAAAGCAGTCTAAACATGCAATATATAATATGTATTATACATTTTTTATTTCAGAGAGAGAGAGTGTGTGTGTGTGTGACATAGCAGCGGTGCACAAAA
>CAMXCT020001495.1:0-149427 GCA_947184155.2 Cladocopium goreaui
AAATAGACCTGGTTTCTACTAATAAGATCTAATAAGTGTTGGTTTTGCTGCTGCTAAATTTCTGTCCTGAAATCAAGTAAGAGAATCGAAGTGCTCATACTTTTCTTTTCTGCATCTACCTGCCACAGAGAAGTGACGACTAGGTTACCCTATATACATGCTGATTCTCTTATCGCAGCTTCTGCAACTGCGTCTTGTTCTGTTTGTTTCATGTCTGTTCTGTTCGTTTTCCCCACCGGTCAGGTGAGGGTTGTTAGATTTTATGTTAGCCAGCCCGCCCTCCTCCTTCCTTCTCCTTGCTCCTCCTTACTCCTCCTTCCTCTTTTCCTCCTTCCTCCTCCTTCGTCCGCCGGACCCCAACAGCAACCTCCGGATCAGAGCGTTCCCCGCCGGACCTCCACCGCGAGCTCCGGATCAGAGTGTTCCCCGCCGGGCCTCAAACACGAAGAAACTCTGAAGACATAATACCAGATAAAAAGCCAGAAAGAATTTCGGAAGATATTCCAGATACATATTTTGGCAGAAAGGATGTCAGATAGAATGCCAGATAAAGTGCCAGAAGAGATGCCGGAAAGAACGTCAGAATAGATGCCAGATAGATTTTCAGAAAGAATGCCAGATAGAATGCCATAAAAATTGTCAGAATAGATGCCAGAAAGGAGGCCAAATAGGATGTCAGAATAGATGCCAGATAGACTGCCAAGAGAATGTCAGAAAGAATACCAGAATAGAATGCCAGAAAATATATGCCACATATCTGGGCAATTTACAATAATTCGCACCTCGTCACCTCGTCGTTGATTCGCATGTGTGACGTATCACCGCGCCTCGTTAATTCTACTTTTGGGAATTACTGGGCTCGTTCCTTTACCTAACACATCACGGTGGTGCTCTTTTAAAAACAATGCGTACTTTTCAGACGCTGAAAGTTTTTTCTGGTTGGTTGGTCGCAGTTGCAATGCTTCTATCCGGTCCCGATGGGAAAAAACTTTTCAGCCATTTCAGACTGTGAAAAGTTTTTTTTCGCATATTTCTTCGGCCACTGCATTTGGCTGAGGGCTACGGAGCATTGCACTAGCGTGCCATGGCTTTGCGAGTGCTGGTGCTGTCACACTTGGGAGTGCTTTAAGTCCCCTGATACCCCCTTTGGGGATGTTCACTGTGGAACGTTGGGGATGTTCCCTGTAGCAGGAAGGATGCCATCCATCTTGCAAAGCATACTCATCCAGAATGGTGCGGTGGGGGTATCAGGGGACTTAAAGCACTCCCAAGTGTGACTGCACCAGCACTCAGAAAGCCATGGCACGTGGCTGAAGAAATATGCGTAAAAAAACACAGGCTGAAAAGTTTTTTTACCCTCTGGACCTGATAGAAGCATTGCAACCGCGACCAACCAACCAGAAAAAACTTTTCAGACTCTGAAAAGTTGATTTTGGTCCAACGTCCACTCCACAAGCAAGCCAAGGCATCACCTCGTGGGAAGTGAATTAGTCAATTCACCTCGTTAATTTGCTAAGTCTACCTCGCACCTCGGCTGAGCTCGCTCTAAATTTTGCAGACATATACTTCTACATGAGATATCATTAATTATGACAAAATAATTTCACGGTGGGGATCCCTCGAAGATCCTCGAAGTAAAGTAATTAATTTGTTTTCCCTTGTTTGGTTCCCTCTTCTTATTCCTCTTCCTCGTTCTTGTCCTGTGTTTTCTTCCATGTTCCTCTTCCTTGTTCATTTGTCATATTCCTTCCTCTTGCATCTCTTTTCCTCTTTTTACTACCGTTCCTTCTTCTCTTCCTGCTCTTCTTCCTTGTCCTTTTCATGTTTGACTTTGTTCTTTCTCTGACTCTTCCATGTCCTCTTTTTTTGAGAGCGGGGGACTGTGGGAGTGCGTTTTTTTGTTGGTTTTACAGCAAGTTGTTCTTGCTAATTGTTCATAAACATCAGCATGCCTAATGTCTCTGCCAAAATGTTCATCCAAATGAAGACGCCACCAACCGAAAAAAAGAAAAAAGTAAAAACTACAAATGGCCGATGGGAGGGAGACAATATGAGAGACTGCCACACCCTAGTAGGATCTAGTAAGCTAAACTATTTTGAAACAGTTGCAAATGCAACCCTTTAATCACCCTTGCAAATTATGAAGCATTCATGTAAAAATATAGTGTTACTTTGGCAGAAGCGATGTCTTCGTTTCACACCATACCTTTCATTCATAAGCTGCATTTTTTCGTCCAAGGCAATGCATTACTTCTTCCTTTCAAGAAGTAGTATCCCTACGAAATATAGAGGTTTCCCTGAAAACATGCAGCGTTCGTTTCTGTAGAAGTGCAGTCTTCCAAAACATTGTAGTATTAAGCATTCAGTATTTCTGTCAAAAGGAGCAATGGTCGATGCACATTGCAGCAATCCGTGGTCGGATAGATAGATAGATAGATAGATAGATAGATGGATGGATGGATGGATAGATAGATAGATACATAGATAGATAGATAGATAGATAGATACATAGATAGATAGATAGATAGTTAGTTAGATAGATAGATAGGTAGATAGACAGACAGATAGACAGATAGATAGACAGATAGATAGATAGATAGATAGAAAGATAGATAGATAGATAGGTAGATAGATAGATAGATTGATTGATTGGTTGATTGATAGATTGATAGATAGATAGATAGATAGATCTTTACTTCCTGTTCATGTTTAACATATTCCCTCAAGATTTCTTAGGATGTTCGCAATTCCATGGACCCATGTAAAACAAACAGTTTTGGCCCCTTACCAGTTATAAGTGAGTTATAACATGTTTTAACCCCATGGAATAAGAACCACATAGCCATTGAACATCTTTGACTGAAGGGCGCTGAACAGCTTCGACAGCAGGTTCTGCCAAGAGACTCTCCATCACCGTCCAAGAGTATCTTGTTTGACGGAAAGAAGGGCAAACGTTCACCATTCTTTCCATCAAACAGGCTACGACCACCTCTGGACGTCCAAACCAGGGATTCATGGGTTAACATACCATGGTATTTCTGCGATTTAGGGGGAATGTTCTACTGCTTAAGGTTAGTAGGAATTTGAATAATGGATGAGGATGAAGATGATGATGAGGATGATTGTGGCGGTGATCCCCCAAAAATCAGGCAGCTTTTATGCCACATTTCAATCGTCAACTGGTGGTGGCTTGGTGCTTTGCAATCCCAGGGAAAAAACAAGGCGGTGACTTCTTCATCGGTCATGTCACGTCATGTCACCTCTGTTGTTTAAAAGCCAGTTCCACCAGTGTGTTGAGAGCAACATCATAACATTGCAATATCATGACCCATGGGGGAGCCCAGGGTGAACGAGCCCATGGTGAATTTAAGGGATTTTAGTGGTATTTAGTAGCATTTAGTGACATTTAAGGGGGTCGGCATTTAAGAGCATTTAAGAGACATTTAGTGGCATTTAAGAGGCATTTAAGGGACATTTAGTGACATTTAAGGGACATTTAGTGACATTTAGTGACATTTAAGGGAATGTAGTGATTTCTGCATTATTATTTGATTTTCCAACATCAAGTAATCATGTCAAGTGAGTAGACAATCACTAGAATCGATTTACATCCAAAACCCTCCATATGTGTGTTATACTTGTTCTTTGGGGTAAGCATGAACCCATGGCCCGGGCCCCACTTCTGAAGGATCAAAGCGTGTTTTCTCTCTTAGAGTTTGGTTGTGCTTCACGTCATTTTGACATGTTCAGTGGCACGTGATGTCATTGTTTGACATATGACATGGGTTCGTGGATTCCGTTGACACGTTATTCATGTCATTTCGACATCTGAAGCAAGGGGTCGAATGAACACATTATTATAGCATCTTTGAAATTCAGGTTGTTCACTAAACTAAATTGGTTGATTGGAGATATGTGGAATCAATATTATATTATGATAATATTTGTTTGGGTTGAAATATTATATCCACGTTCTAACCACGACCCCTGCCCCGGCGCTTTGGAATGGGTTTGGCCGCTGGGGGCTTTGGCTGGGCTTTGCCTCTGCCACGGCCCCTACCACCAGCCTTTGGAGCAGCAGCTGCTGGTTTTGGCGCAGCTGATGACGAGGCCGGCTCTGCAGCCGGTTGGTCGATATCTGATTCCAAGTAACCAGTATTGGCATCAAAAGATTCAACAGCCTCCTTCAACTGTTGATCAGTTGGCCTCAGCAACGCGATGATTTGGATTTATCATGGATTCAATTGAGGGATTTTCCACATCATTTAATTTATTAGTAAGTAATACAGTCATTAGACTGAGTACACTCATAGTATTCATATCCCCACTGGAAAAATCAACAATGATTGAACCTTTCACTGAAGTAATGATTTAATGAGTCCGTAGTGAATTTGTTCAACAACTTCGTACTACGACTTAATAACACTTATTGTTTGGTGGTAGCCAGTATCATATAAGAGTTTGGGACATAACAGCGGCACGGAGCTTTCAAAAGCCAGGGGCGTTCCATAGACCTCCTGATTGAATATGGATTAGGAGATGTAAATTCAGCTAAATTGGATTTAGATTTACATTTTTGTTGGTCATGATTTGCCAAACAAATCAGCCAGGATACATGGCAGAATCATCCATTGGGTTCAGAAAAGCATGTTTGGCCCAGATGAAATTGACAACGCACTCCTTCAACGCGTCAAATTCAGTGAGCCCTCTGACTGGCCCACCCCATGTCGAAGCACGGGTTTCCAAGAAACCGTCAACATGTCCTGAGTGAGTCATTCGGAGTGAGTCTTGTGGGATATCTTTACTTAAGTAGTCAAGTTAGTATTAGTTTAGGTGTCGACAAATACAAACATCTTCAGTTCAGATTAACATCTACAATGGCTTTCCTACCACCCAAAAAACAACTGACCAAATCTGACCATGGTTCCAGGATAAAATGCCTGGTAGCGACAAAGCATGGGATTCCTGCTGCAGGCTACTCCTTGTACTTTTGGTAGGAATTCTTTCAAGACCTTGGGGGTGAAAGTTTTCTTATCTTCCCGTGTATCAGATGGAGTTCTCAATTTCCTTTCTTTCTCCACTAGTTCCTGATTTAACGCCACCTGATGCACGAACTTGAAGTCACGTTCACCTTCCTGTCCAAGCTCTTTCACGGCACTGATGATATCAGCAGCACACTTCACACGAGATACTGTTTTTCCGCAAATTGTATCCACCATGTGTTTTTTTTCATCTGGCGTGGCACCCGGCCAGAGAAAATCAACCAAGCACTTTGCATGGTCTAGTTTTACCAGTGCACCATTTTTTCCTGATCCCTGTCCCTTGTCGGGAAGCTTGTAGCCCAACATTGACTGGATTTGTTCCAATGATTTCACTGTGAGGAATACACCTGATTTCACAGCAGATTTTACCAGTGACTGGGGCTCGCCTGTCACGAGCCAGGCACTCCCAAAGGAACGAAGGACTGCGGGAAGTTGTGAAGGTACCTGAAGGCTGACTGGTAGCATACGCCACTTTGCGGTTCCACTTATATCTAACTCATTGCACATCATCCATGTATAGTTGGCAGCATCCGACGCAATTGCTAATAGATAGTCCTGGTGGTTGAAGTGGATATTTTAGGAGACTGGCAAATAAGATTGATTCCAGCTTTTCACCCACTTATCAAAATTTGAGGCAACCCCCAATAATAAAAGGGGTAACTTATATAATTTATAAACCACTTGAAAGACCAAGAATCACAGTCAAACTGACGTGATTTGAGGGTCCCACCCAAGTTAAACCAAAATCGAAACAACACATAACCAGTAACCCTAGTCCTTGCCGTCCACTTTTTTGATTTGCAGTGGAAATCCCAGTGCTGAGTAGGTTTGAAAACCCAAACATAGGAATGCCTTTCCAGATTGGTTGATGTAGACGTGACCCTTGAGTAAGAATGTGCCTCCATGGTTGAGGACAGACATAAAAAAACACACAATCATCATCGGGGATACAACCAAATAATTATTATTATGTTTATTGTCTTAGGTATCATGACTTTAAATCTGACGAATTTAATCTAAATACCCCATATCTCTCTTGTGAATGACACCAAAAATGTAATTTTCAATTTGAAAAAAAAACTGTTTAGACATGTATCACCTGTCCATGACATTGGCCCATTCACGAAACCGCTCGCTGAATTCGCAAGGATCCATGCCGTGGCTGCTGCGGCACGCTGGTTGGCCGCAGTGCTGGCTGCTCTGTCATTGCTTTTGAGACCCTTGGCGTTGAAGTTCAAGCATTTGGGCAGGGCAAACGTTGTTGGGACAGTAAACACTTTGCCCTTCCGGGCCTCTTCAGCAGAGTCTAGACGACCACCTGCTGCCATTGTATCCATAAAGTCACGAGGCGTAGGCTCCACCCTCTTCCATCCCAGGGAGTTGTGTGACGGAACGCATGTCATATAAAAGAACTTGCTCCACCTTAGGTGACAATGACTTCATTATACAGCAAGAAGTACTGGATGAGTCTGGGTCACTGCAAGCTACAATATTTATTTAATCGCAGGGATAGTAATTCATGAGTAATACCCATAAAAATATATAAATGGGATTGGGAGTTGGGAGAAACCAAAAAAAACACTGACAGGAAATGGCAGATGGCAATGAAAAAAGATAATTGATAACTGCAAATGAGATTCTTTGAGATCTTGCAATTGCGAACCATTCTTTTGACAATGTCAGCAAGATGAGCAAAAGTATCTTCGGGGAAATGTTTTGTATTGGCTGGGGTGCCGAAAAGGTAAAAACCCAGTTGACGTATCTGTTGATCACCGGCTTTCCATTCCCCTTGTTGGCAAACCAAAAAGAGTTCCCTTGCAACCTGCCCCTTGTGCCAAGCCATGTGGTCCAACACTTGCTTCAAGGAAGCCCTGACGTCAGAGTTCCCTTGCAACCTGCCCCTTGTGCCAAGCCATGTGGTCCAACACTTGCTTCAAGGAAGCCCTGACGTCAGCCCTGGTGTCAGGATGGCTCAGCACCTTTTCTGCATTAAGAACAGCCTCCCAGATCCGTTTGAGAACATTCATGCCTCGTTCACGATGTTCAAATGACTCATGGTGAACGATGGCAAACATGTTTGGCACACAAATTGTGTATTGACATTGGGACCAGCTTCGAGCAGAACTGATCTCAATGCAAAGTTTCGAGTACTTCTCCAGTATTTGTTTGTGAACATCTAGGCCAAAGTCATTCTCACGCGCGGTCAGTGGAATGTGCAACATTTTCATGGTTTCAGGGTCGTTGATTGAACACATTGTTTTGACGACTGTAGGCCACCATGTTTGCCCTTTTGCACGGGCCGCTCTCCACCGAAGTGTTTTCTCCTATCGATAACTGAAGGTTCAATGTTTAATAGTAGGGGCTCCAAACATGTGTGGTATCAGTATCATCATTTTTTCAACAACAACAACAACAGCAACAACAACAACAACAACACCAACACCTAATTGTCATTTCAGAAATTTGGCCTGGAAAAAAGTTGGTTAATTGTTGCAACATCCTGCAATACAGTAGATAGGAAGTAAGTTCGTCAAATTGAGACTTGAGAATCAAAGTCAAAATATTTCAACAATGTCCTGTCCATCCTTTTGAATGTCAAGCGTGGCTTCATACTCATGCAACAGTGGACGTGATGCCCAGAACATTGCTTTGAATTCCAATGGCAGCATGGGATCTTGATGATAGTGGTATGTCATCACCAACTTGTTGGAAAAAGTCCCTTTCAATTCATCCAGCTCTTTGCGTGTCTGAGGGCGGGCGTGATCATCGGCTGGCCCATGACCAGCAGCATCTTCGTGGTCCTAAGTCAAGTGGAGCACGGTTGCTTGTCACATTGCGTGGGCCAATGGTCACTAATTTTCCATTCCAGGGTGTGCAGTTGGATGTTCATCGTTTTTGAATATGGTATGTGTTGGGGTGATTGCTTGAATCTAAGTAATGTCAAACAGAGTTAAAAAGGGCATTCCTGTAATGAAATATTATTTCCCATAATTCCTTAAATAACAAATCTAAAGCTGATTGCAACATCATCCTGATCAAGAAAACTTCTGTTTCGGATGACTATCAAACCATATGAGCTGTAATCGGGGTTTTCCAGAATAAATGGCACAAACTAAATAAAACTATCTTTTGCAAATTGTGAGTTGCCTCACCATCATCCATCATACGGTCGTCAGAATCTAAGCCCTTTGTCAGTTCAACTGCCTTTCCCAAGATCACCGAATCCAAGCTCCAGTCAAGCGCAAGCCTGTACAATGCCACCACAGCTTGAAACCAGCTCTTTTGTTTTGCCTTGGATAATTTCAGATTCTGGGTTCGGAAGTGGGATTATCAGTCAACAAAAAACAAAATCAACAAATTAATACGTTTTACGCCCCCTTGTCGAAATAACCATGTGTGGAATTTATTGATGGAACAATAAACATGTAGAATTTCGAGTCAAACCTGCGTGAACATAATTACCCTGTCGAATCAATGTTTAGTTCATTGGCATTTGATTCCCCACAAATTTTATTTCCAGTGAAGGGTTTTGGAAACTGATTTGCTTGTCAATGTACTTCCTAATTTTGACCAAGCTACAAAGATAGGAAAGTTAGCCACACTGGGGATATCTGGAAGATCACTGGGTGACTCAGGTATATCAGTGGTATCTCCGTATCTATCTCTAGTCATAGACTCCCTGATATTTTCAAAGTCAGATGTAGTCATTGACTCGGCTAATAGCTCAGCAGTCTGCTGCTTTGTCCATTGGTGATGACCAGAGCCAAACGGACCGTGAGAGGATTGGCTCATAACAATCCCCAGTAGCAAAGCTGGTTGTAGGTCTGCTCTTTTGTACGAATTTTTGAGGTCATTCCACATATTATGTAGTGCTTCTGGTTCGACGTACAGTCTGAGCTTGGAGTTGAACAGCAGTGACCACAAAGCTTTGAATGGAAGATGCTCTTCATCAGCAGTCTCAGTTGGGAAACTTATCACACCAAGAAACGAATATTGCTTGACAGAATGGATAACAATCATCATAAATTATAAATCAAGAAAAATGTGGGAAAGAAACAAATCACATAATTATGAATGTCATAAGTAGGGGCGGCTGTCAGCAGTGGCCGTTCCTCAACAGTAGCTGGAGATAGCTGGGCTGATGTCAAATCGTCACCAGCCTTCAGTTCATTTTCTGGCACGAACAGCTGCAAGCCAGATCCACCAAAAACCCTTTGCATGCTCCGGTGCAATCCTTTTGCGACTGCCTTGGCTGTAGCCAGAATTCCCTCAAAAATGGAAAATTGGCAATTTGGATTGGATGGGGGCCAATGGGAAATTCTGATCAGGTCACATGATCTGCAGCATTTAACTTACTATTACTAGACATGCTCACGTCTAATGGCAAATCTGGCCAAGGTGCAATCATGCCAAAAATTGTTTTTTTGCTCCGTTGGGATAGCTCAGATGCCATCTCCATCTCTGAGGTTCCCACATTCCTTATTCTCTGACACTGGGTGGATGGGATCTGACTTGACAGTGGGGTAAATATATATTATTGTTCTCTTGTTAAAAAACATATTATATAAATTCAATTGAACTTATGAATCGTATTGTGTCATAAAAAAAGATAAATACACTCATAACTAAACATAATTCATCGACTTATATGATATTGCAAATGAATTCCCACCGGCCGTTGTTCGAATCCAAGGCTCTGCAGTGTCAATCTCTCTGCTTCACATGCCCATTGTGGAAGTGCCTTGGCTGGTAAACTGCCGGAGTAACTGTATTATGGGTAGGTGTGATTTGTAATTAATTAGTAATGACGTGGTTTCGTTCATATCATCATCTTCTAATTTTTATCAGAAAAGGTTTCAGATCAAATTTAGTAAGGTTTAATACAACCCTCTGTCTGAGATACTACACCCCCAATCAATTGCTAAAGGCAGACATCACTGATTCACACTGAACAGTTTCTGACATAATAACTTCATCTTGAACCACATTTTTTTTGCCTTGCAAATTCGATCTGCTTCGGATTTGGTCATGGCAGCAACGCAGCAAAACTAGAATCCCCCTAGCCACTGACACTGGAAACTGTGTTATTCAAATTGGCATGTCTTAAACTTTAAAACTGTTATATACTATATTTATATGATTACATACAGATATAAAATTTAAAACAATATACCATCATTTTCAGTCAGGGGGTTCAGAAGCGTGATAATGATGGCAACGACTTCTGATGTCTGTGCGGGCTGCTAGGTAAGCTACTCAGACCATGATGACAAATCAAACCAATCAGACAGCACATCGTCTAGTCTGACTGACTGACTGTGACTGTGGAGTGAGAATCGTGAGAACTACTGAAGACAGTGACAGTGAGCTCAGCCAATTCAATTCTGCAGTCAGAATCATAATCAGAAGTAACGTTCATAGAGATAGGAATTCCAATGAGATATGTATTCCCAATATCAAACAATAATACAATATTTTTTACCGGCTTGTATCAACACTGGAAGCATTGACTGACTGCTCACCCCGGCCGTGCTCAAACTGTAGACTGCCATACCCTCAACCAGGATCAGCCTTTCTTCAACTTTCTCTTCGCTTTGGTTCCATCCTGGAGGACAGATAGGGCTGGGCAGTGCATAAGAGTCTTGGGTTGACCTGTCCTGCCTAAACAAAAGGGTCACACATATAAAATTAACAAGCAAATCACATTACAAAACTCCTGAGTCCATGGAATTTCATTGAATTGAATCATTGAAAGTGGTAAATTGGGTTTGGCTCTTGATTCTTTTCACTATTTTGATAAAGCCCTCTGACTTCAAGATAATGAGAACGAGGCCTTTTTTTTTGGACTGCAGTCTGGTAGCTGTGCATCTGCGGGCAACGCTCTCCCAAGAGCTTACCAGTTTTCCAAGTGATCTTGGACTTTGAGTAGCAAGAAATGCCAATCAATGGAAATGATCAGAACTCAGAAGAATTGGACATAATTTATTGGACTAAAAAAAATCGTCATCAGTAGAAACTACACAGTGTTGTAATCTATTGGACTAATAAAAACCGTCATCAGTAGAGACTACAGTGTTGTACACTGAGGTGAAGCATGTTTGCTGATGTTTTCTGTTTGATCTGTTTGACTGCCTGCTACCCTCTGGAATCCCAGAAATTACAAAGTGGGATTTGTACGACGTTTCTTGAAAAATGGGTGGGCCATGGTCGATTCCGGGCTCTTGTCACCATCATCATCCTTGAATCGGGCCCCATCCTGTACAACCTGCTCCCATGACACGGGAGGCGGAGTGATGATGATTTCATCACCATCAGTGATACCACGACGGTACCCACTCTTGCCCAATTCCACTTTTTGATTATGGGACATGGCCTTTGATGTGCAACTTGTGTTCGAGGAGTAATCCATTGAAATTGGTGTGTTGCACCCACGTTTGGTTGGCCTAGGAGGTGTTTCATAGACAAACTGCTTCGCAACTCTCGGCCCAGTTCCATGACCAGCATCGGCATCGGCTTCCACAGGAGTTGCGTCGAGGGTATGCACACTCACAACGGAGTCTGCTACGTCCCTGACCTGCACTGGAGTTGCCATCGGACTTGAGGATGCAATTGACTCCACATCACCACCTTTCTGATCCATCATAACGGGCTGATGATCAATCTCATCATTGGTAGGAAGACCAGGGGTCTTGGGAGGGCTCTCAGTCTCAATCTTTTCATCGTCATCATTGTTTTTCATCCATGGATTCTTTCCTTGCCGGATAGCAGCATACAGCTTTCTGTACACACCAGCATCTGGGAAATGATAGGAAAAGAAGTTCCTTGGTGATGGCGTTCGTGCCTTCTCCGGTGAATGAGTGCAATGTGGATTCATCGGCACCATATTGACTGCATGCCAATTGGAGCGGTCATCCACACTTTTGCTGCCACTAGCCATGTTTGGGGCGAATCTGAACTGATTTGTGAAACCAATGGCCTTTCACCTGTCGCTTTGAGCAAAATGACTCCATGCTTTGATGAACCAGCTTTGAAATTACCGAAGTTGATATGTAAATTTGACTTCGTCATCCCAAAGTGAGTGAAATTTGACAGAGTATTTACAATAATGCAACATCAACATTTTACAGCTAATAATAAAATCTGCAACCTTGATTAAACCACTTGTGGGAAGCTCAGTGGAACATAAGTCACTGTATAATAATAAGGCATGTTCTGACCTTTGCCAAAAAATGTGTGAAACAAATTCATCCTTCTAATTATGTGAATCCAAATTTGTAACGTGTATTTGCCACATTTCTTTTATTCTATGCTTGTTTTTTTGCATTGCAAAGTGTTTTTTTGACTAGGTTAGTCCATTGTTTGCATATGGCATTTTCTTGCTAGATTCCACCAAGTTTCAGCATGTTTTCCACATGTTTATGTCTTGTTTCATGCATTTCCCTCAATCTTCTGTATTTTCCCTGAATATTCCATTTATATTCTTTTCTATTTTCTTTTTGTCCTTACTTACTTGTTTTTTAAATTATTCCTGTAATTGTGTTCTTTTCTATTTTTTTTTCATCGTCTTTATGTTTTACTATTTTTGCTTATCTTTCACGGTTTTTCCTTATATATTTGTCCAGCAAACTTCAAAGCTTATTTCTCATTATTTGTCACTATTTGCCCTTATTTGTCCAGCAAGCTAATAGCTTATTTTCAAGTATTTTTAATTTTTTCCCCTAGTTTTCTTCTAGCTTATTTTCTTTTTTTTCCATTGATTTCCCTTAGTTTTCACTAGTTTTCCTTATTTATTCAGCAATATTCAGCATTCTGATGCTTTATTTGTCCTTATTTGTCCTTATTTGCCCTTATTTGTCCTTATTTGTCACTATTTGCCCTTATTTGTCCTTATTTGTCCTTATTTGTCCAGCAAGCTAATAGCTGTTTTTTCCTTATTTTTTCACTATTTTTCCTTATTTTTCACTATTTTTCCTTATTTTTCACTATTTTTCCTTATTTTTCACTATGTTCCCCTTTATTTTTCTTTATTTTCCTTATTTTTCACTATTTTTCCTTATTTTTCACTATTTTCCCTTATTTTTTCACTATTTTTCCTTATTTTTCATTAGTTTTCCCCGTTTTTCTTCATTTTTCACTAATTTCCGTAATTGTCCAGCATGCTACAAGCTTATTTTTCCTTATTTTTCATTATTTTTCCTCATTTGCCCAGCAAGCTAATAGCTTAGTTTTCTTTATTCTTTACAATTTTTCCTTATTTCTCATGTTTGCAATTTGCTTTTTTTTCCTTTTTTCTTGATGCATTCTCAAATATATTGTGTTTTCCGAATTTTATTTTATATTTTGTTTGATGTTTTTTTGTTTTGTTTTGTTTTCTTTTTTATTTCATCAATCTTAGCCTTACTGAATTTAGTAGCATATCAATAAACCTTATGTTCCACCAAGAATCTAAATAATAAAACAATTCTTTGTTCTGAAGCATTTGCTGGTGGGTTAATGGATCCATGATTTCTCACCTGACCCATGCCACCATCATCCAACCCTTCCAACCCCAAAGAGTCCTCAAGGTGGCACTTTTGCTTTCTTCCTTTCATTCTTCTCTTCCATATCTGCCTTCCTTTTCTTTGCTAGCTCTCGGTTGGACTGAATGATGCTTTCTTTCTCCCTGGCCTTGTCAATCTCCTCCTGCTTTGCTTTCGAAGCCGATTCAGCCAAAGAGCTCACGGTTGACGGCTTAACCTCAGGTGTCTTCTCCTTCTCTCCAATCTTCTCAGTGGCAGGGCCTTCAACTGACAATAGGCTCGAGTCAGAAGGCTCGGTCTTCGGCTTGGATTCTGAGTCCAGCTTTTTATTGTTTGCAATTTCCTGTTCCATCTTGAGTCGCATTTCTTCTTCAATATTCTGCCTCAACTCCTTTTCCATCTGTTCCTTAATCTCTGCCTCCATGTCAAGTCTTTTCTGCTTCTCTGCCTCTTCTTCTGCCTTCTTCTTCTGCGCCTCTTCTTCTGCCTTCTTCTTCTGCGCCTCTTCTTCTGCCTTCTTCTTCTGCGCCTCTTCTTCTGCCTTCTTCTTCTGTGCCTCTTCATCTGCCTCTTTCTTCTGCGCATCTTCCTCTGCTTTCTTCTTCAATTCTGCCTCCTCCTTCTCCCTATTCTTCTCTGCCTCTTCCTCTTGTTTCTTTTTCAATTCTAACTCCTCCTTCTCCCTAATCTTCTGTGCTTCTTCATCTGTCTTCTTTTTCAATGCTGCCTCCTCGTCTTTCTTCTTCTGCTCGGCCTCGCTCTCTGACTTCTTTGCATCTGAGTTTTCTGCTTTGCCTTTCGTGATCTTCTCTGATTTGTGGGAATCCTTGATCATCTCCAGCTGTTCATCAGTCACAGGGTTGAATTGAAGCTTGTAAACCCAAAGCGGCTTCAGTCCTTGAGAGGTATCATGAATGAACAGCTCATTCTTTCGTTTTCCTTCAGCTGTGTTCTTCAGAATTTTCCACTTCCCCTTTGAATCCACTTCTGCACATGTCAATGGTGTACTGGTATGACGAACCAAAAGTTTGATGCCGTTCAGCAACGTGTGAATCTTGTAGCCTTCTGTGGCATCCTGTCGGAATTTGAGGTGATCTAGTTCGATTGGGTGGCTTTGTTACTTTTATATACTTTTATGGAATCTTATGAAATTAGAAGTGAGCAACATTCCGAGTGTTCAGGAGTGTAAGTGTATAACTTCTCTGAATTAATGACTGTGGTGTTACATGTTGGGGGTGACATGTGCCTCCCAGCCCCACCCCAATCATATCTAAGGTTCCTTGGACAGATCCAAATCTTCATCGCTATCAGAGTCTGGCAGCGATGGTGCAGGAGAATCTGGTGCTGCAGGACCCGTTCCATCACCTAAGTAAGCCAGTGGAAAGATTTAAATTAAAATAAATTTTATGGGGCATGTAACAATGTAGTAGGGATGACAACTCATATATATATATCTTTTTTATGCATAGATTTTTTTTATAGGTCGGATTGTTGTCAGTGTGAAAATGAATGTGCTTACAAATGCCTGTAAATCAACAAAAAATAAATAGATACTGTATTGTCCAAAAAACCTAACTTGCAAGCTTTCCCCGCTTGCAATTCCGTCATCCACCCAGCATTGCACTCGTCACACACCTCCCTGAACCAGTTGCAATGGCAAACCGGCTGCTTTGTAGGATCCTTGGCCTCTGCACCTGTAGGGCTGGAGGATGGTAGTCATTGATTATAAGAGCTTTTCAGAATTTCAATGTCAGATTGTAACCATCAAACATATTATTGTGAAATTGACATCATGGGTGACATTTTGAACAGCTGAATTCATACTTAGTTACTGTACTGCTGCTTTATTTAACGAAGTCGACATTTGTTGAACACCAAACCTGTACTGGGCAAACCAGCTGGGGCTGGATGAACCTTATTGTCACCCATCTCATTCTTATTCTCAGTGCTTTCAACATCATCAGCCATCTGAAAGAAACGAACACAGCGAGTCTGTGTCTTTCCATTTGTCATGTAAGGAATGCCGGTGTTCGTCTCACGGAAGATCTGCGGTTTCAACTTGGGATCTTCAAGCTTGACTCGTTTCTTTCCACCGCACAGGAGATACAAGGTTTTCCCGTCTTTGTTGATTGAAAACTCCAAATTCTTTGACATCTCGTCTTCCACATCTTGCACAACAGCCCTGAGTGTTTTCCCACTCCCCGGCTTGCCCAGAGCATCATACTCATTCAGCAGGTCCTTGCGAATCTCACCCTTCGATTTCCTGGGCAGTGGCTTAGAGATATCACATGGATGAACCCTTGTGTGACAGGTCATTGAACTTGCCCAGAGTAAATACTGACATCTTTATTTGTCATAACTACTATGTGTATGTGTGTGTGTGTGTCTGACCTGTGTGCCAAATGAGTTTGATTTGTCAACCAAGTCTCTTGTCGGGCTTGCGACCTGGGGGTTGACGGAAGTCTCCGAAGAAAGCTCGACGAACCTCACGTCCTGAGAAAGCCGCCATTTTCAAAGCACTGGCTTGCTTGGGCTCGGCTGACGCCATAAAGTCTTTGAGGTGGGTTTCCTCGGAGTGGTGTGAGCGAGCCCCCTACCCCATATTTCAACAGTTCTATCATGTTCCATCAATCCCTGTTACTTGAAGTAAGTGTGGTTATTAGATTTCTACCTATTCATTTTGAAAAGATTGAATTGAATGATTATCAATATGTTTTGAAGCGAGAATCCGGCACAGCACGCCATGCAGCGTAGCGAAACATCATGTTGTCACTCTTCTTGGATTGCCTTGACTTCTTTGGTTTCTTATCCTTCTTCTTCACTGCTGCCTTGGCCTTTGAGGACTTTTTTGGCTTTGCCTTCTCAGCCTTTGCACTCTTGGACTTCGCTTTTGCCTTTGCCCCCTGCCCCCGACGTCCTTCCTCACTTTCATTGGATTCTGACTCCTCGTCAAGTTCATCTTCATCTTCTTCTGGTTCACTTTCACTGTCAGTCTTAGAAGATTCATCCATTTCATCATCACCATCCCATTTGAGGGGGACGAGGGACATGGCTGACAACACCAGACGTGGGTGCCTACGTTGGCCACAACGACTCAACTCGGATCCCTGATTGATGCTGGAAAAACTACCGGTAGTGAACATAGAATTGTAAACACACATACAACATCAGCATATGAATTGCAGTCATCGGGGTTGAGTTCAAGGGTTGATTGACAGAACATATGGCTTAGTGAATACTGCCACGGCAGAAACCCATCGAAGCTCCAACAATAATTTCGAAAGGTTTCATTTCTTGTTTTTGCGATGTTCGGACGCTGGACAAAACCAGTCACACTCGGCATTAGCATGACCACATCAGCATTCTGATTCACTGATGGTCAGCACAAGGAAACTCTACTAGACTTGTAACCCGGCTCCTGAAAATTCGAGGCTGCCACTGTTATAAGTGTACAGTGTAAAGGTAACAATCAAGTAACTAAAACAACCTGGGTGGGTAATGCAATTGTATTAATAAAATATCATGATAGAATAAATATTATATATAGGGACAACCTCAAGTCATTGGCCGAAAACAGCTGAGTGCCAAAAGCTGGGCAAGCCCTACCGATGCAAAATGCATGGCATTGCCAGCAATATCTGCAGCCCGCAGGATGTCCTGACTGCCGACTGGCTGGCAGTTCATTGCCTGGGAGATATGGTGGTCTACAGGCCAGGACAAAGCAGCAAGTTTCTCCCGGGAGGTCAAAAATCTCCCCAAGGATGGAATCCAGAACAAACCGGACTTGCAGTTTCTTCTGAAAGTCGGGATGGCGCCACTTTTCGCGCTCCATGTGCGCCAAGTGGACCCATCGTCTCCTAAAAAAAATATCAAATCAGGGTCACTTTTGGCGCTACGTCTGTATTCATCAAAGTATGCCTTTTCATAGGAACGCAATGCATTTTCCTCCCGTTGAGTGAGGAGATATTCCATGTTGTTGCAACATGGTTGGAATGGGATCTTTCTACGGATAGCAAGTTGTTGAGCCTCTTGTTGAACTTCAAAAATTGTAGCCAGGAAGTAATCACTGGGAACCGTCTGTACTTTTGATTTCATCCTCCGAGAAATCAGACTCAGCATCCATTCCGGGTCATAAGTGCATGAAGTATGCTCTTGGTGGGAGCAAATGACATAGGTTCGATCCCTCTTCGCCACAGCATGCCCAGAGTCTGAAGTTGACAAGAACATCTGGAACAGGTCATAGGAGGGATGCGTATCCTCGACCATTGTCATGTCCAAATCCTGAGAAGCAAAGATTGGTACCGTCAAAAAATGGATGCCATGTCACTGATCCTACTTTCTACATTAGTTACCCGAATCTATTTTCAATGTTTCTAAATAAACAGAAAACAGGTAAGTAAGCCAGATGTTTATCTTGCAAGAACTAACTGAGTCTAAGTCTCTGGTGTACATTCAAGGACGAAGATGGGGACCTGTTTGGATTCAACGTACTTTCCGTGGGTCATGTAGACACCATTTGTGGGGCCATGTCGCAATTGTCTCTTCCCAGCCCTTGACATGTCCGTGCAGGGCAGTCCACTGCAGCCAAAGTCAGCACCTGGAACTTCACACCTTTCAGAGTCTGACTCGAGAAAGGAGTGGGTGTTGCATGTTTGTCCAGAAACTAAAATTGACCTGCAAATTTTTTGCCTCTTTGAGCTATAGCCATCATGTGCACAAAAGGTACCAGGTAGATTCAAGGCCATGATGTCTTTGAAAAATGCGGCATCGGGTGATCCCTGTTCACCGTTTGATTGCACCATCTGTGATTATCGAACAGCAGCTCGTTGCAGTTTGCAGCACATTCCTAGGCTTGACTTGACTGGGTTCATATGAGTAAAGCAAATTGAAGTAAGTCACTGCCCATGAATGAGGTTGGTTTGGGAAAAAACGAAAGTGAGTGCTATAATTAATAATAATGAAAACCTAGTTTCCCATATGGCCACCGTTCTGAAATCCATTTCTAGGTGACACCCAGGTAGGGGGTACTTGTTGACCACACTCTGCAGGACTGCACGGGATGACTCAGCTGTCCCAGCGCCAGTGCACATAGAGAAGGCAGTTCTGCCCCGGTACAACCACGAATCCTTCAGCGGGTCTGACTCCATTTAATTGGGATTATTAATTCTGGGCAATTGAATAAGATGTATCATCAAACCAGAATATATATATAATATATATATAATATATCAATGATTGCAAAAACATTGACATTATCGTAATAATTCAGTATCCGTTCCAAACAGTAAGTTTGATACAACCACGTGCCTGGACTCGTGGCACTGTTTTCTTCACTAGGCTCCAGCCCACCGCAATGGAGTTAGATGCTTTGGTAAGCCGATTCCACGAATCCTCCTGCAGGGGGGCTGGAACAGACTAAGTACTAGTGACTAGGACACTGACTGGTTGAATGATAGAATATGCTATCCTCTTACTGTATTTTTATCATTATAATTAAATACCATTCCCCAAGACACACGTACTCTGGATTTTATTTCAAATAAATAGCTACTTCAGTCCTCTTTATCAACAGATAGAGCCAGGGACCGGTGCTCTGAAGATGTTTCATCAGTAGCTGTAAGTGCTGGGTCATCTTCGGCACGGTGCCACCGGTCTTCATCCGACCAAAGGTCCACCCACATTGTTGGCAAGGGGTGGGAATGGCATCAATTTTATGGCCACACGATGACTGGAAAACTGTTTTGCTGTTGTTTAGTGGTCTTGGTGAAAAAAGAAAACATATGTGATAACATGTTGATTTGTTTTGAATGTCATGCACAAATTCTTCGATAGCTTCCATCTCCAATGCCTCTTTTCTTTCGAGTTTGAGCCTATTTGGACATGGATTCACAAAACATCTAGTTGTTATTTCACTAAGATCAGTCCGTGAAACTCTGTTTTTTTGATTGGTTGGTAATTGCTACCTGTTACTTTCCTCGTCCTGTCCCAAATTGGCCCGGAATGCTGGCCAGTTGCAAGTGGTGGCGCGAAGCACACGACATCAATTCCAGGGCCTGGGAGAGTGAGTGACTGAGCCTCCGCTAAATACTTGTAAACCAAAATGCATATGAATTTACATGGCAGCGTAACTATGTACCATGCTGCTGGTGAATATTCACTGGTGATAGGATGATGTAATGTCTGCTGAAAGGTTCCTGATGTTATGTAAAAAAGGGTTCAGTCAAGCTGCAGTGAAAAGCGTAACCTTCCAGAGGAGCCTTTCCAATAGACGTCCCATCAAATGCGACCTAGCTCTCAGAAGCACTAGATCAGATGATCAGCAGGAGGTTCTATGCAAAAAATATTGTGGCTGACATACAACACTGAAACATATTGTCAAAGTAGCAAGAATGTTGAACTGTTGCCCACAGCTACACACCCCTGGTTTCATCACGTGTTTCACCGAGCAGCACTTCTGTGGATTTCAGGGCCACATATTCTTTGAGTCGCACGCAGGTATGCACCCTGGGCATTGCCATTGATTGAAGTGATACTTGAATTCAAGGGATAAATATTTATAATTGGACATATACAATATCAATCAGCAATTACCGGAACTGCAGGTCCAATCCGTTTAAAAAAAAACGTCAGTGATCTGTGTTTATCCAGTGGTATAATGACAGATTCAAGCTGTTGTTTTAGTGCTGTCATAGGGACAGAGTACCTCTCGTAGGTAAATGCACACTGGCTGGAAATCTGTTTCTGCTCTGAATTCTTGAACGCATCGTGCTTCTTGAAGGCCGAGGCTAAAATGTGTTCCTGGGCTGCTGTGGCTACTTTTTTTTTCCCAAGAAGATTGGGATGGGTGAATGATCAAACATTCAGCAATAATTAGTGATGAGAATCTGTTTGATTCTTGACGAGCTGGATGATTTCCCAGAGCGTAGAGGCGTTCGTTCGTGCCTTGAAACGCACTGGTGTCCTTGTCTTTCTCAATGAGGAAGTGGCCACCATGTGGAATTGAGCGTCCTGAGTTTTCATCACATGATGTGTTGTTTCTAAATAAAAGGAACTTGCGAGTAATTGAGACCAATGAATAACACAATTTGGGAAGGATAATTGTGGTAACGGTAGTGTAATGATTGATTATTTTATAATATATATTTATATAATCATTATCTCTCTTGTTGTTTAAATGATGTATCTTAATGCATACACTAAAACTGCATGCCAAAGTGCTAAAGAAAAAGCAGCCTGTGCCAGCAGTGTGAAACCAATGGGTCTCAGATACTTTGAGGTTGTCCTTAGTTTGAGAGATGGTGTAGTGGGAATATGATAACACACTACTCATGCATCATGACCACTGTTAATAAACTACCATATGCAAGTAAGTAGAAATAAACAAAATGTACTATATATTCATTGATGCTGAGATTCGAATCCAATGCGAAGATCAGGAATGATGTCCAGTCAATGGTAGGTCCCCAGGAACCACATATCCATGGTTTGTTTCCGTCCTGGAAAAAACTTGTGAAACACACAAAAACAATTACACAACTTCAAACAACTAACGCTATTTTCTATTGAACCTTTTTGTGGGTGTCATTATCTTTGGAAACTTTCAGAACCTGTCCTCTGCATCCTTGTCCCAGGCTTCCTTTACTTTTCTCAATGACGATGGATCCCCAACCATAGAAACCAAAGTCGCGGAAGGAAACCCACCACCAGTTGGAATTGGAATATTGAACTCAATGCCATCACCTGTAGTAAACCTAGCTGTCATTTTACCAGTTCGAACCAACTTTCTGAGGATGTCATGCAACAGAATCGAAGCTGCCGCCCTGAATTTCCTAGCACTTCTGTGCTGAGTGATCTGTGAAGTTAGAGAGGCAATCAACATTGAAGTTGGCAGCGTGCTTTCCACAAAGAAAGAGTTTTCGGGTCGAGCTCCCTGTTCCTCCCTTTCTACATTTCTGTTTGCAGTAGCCGTCAATAAGGCAGGTACTTCGACACCCGGCCAGAGTTGCTTGTGTGCCTTCTTCCAGGATTCCAAATTGTTTATCTTCCAGTTTCCTGAGCTGCAAAATTTTGCGCCAATGAAAATTCATTTCTAAGGTGATGGTATTTCTCACCAAAACAAACAAAAAACAACATAATTTCTATGTTGATACCTATTTAAATTCTCATTCAAGGATCTTGCTCTACGTTGTATCTCCCGGTGTGACAAGTCTGACAATTGCAATGTGTCATCGTCCCCACCCGGTGTCAGCTTCTTCAGTGAGTGAAAAAGGTGCTGAATGCTCCACTCACACTGTATACCCTGATCAGATGCCGGCCAACCAACTAGTACCACAGAACCCAAATGTATGAAACCTCGGTTTGGGCAACAAAAGTCGTCTCAGTCAACGATTATTTCTGCTCAATGTCAATGTGCAGAGTTTACCCAAGGTCAATTGAACTACCACTGACCAAACCTACATCGAATCCTGAATTTCTGTCATCATTTTCTCATTTTTTTGAAGGCATCGTTTACAGCCAAGAAACCTTCACTTCCGTAGGGAAACTTCTTACTCTCAGGAGCGTCCAACGCAGGATCAACATCAGCCATGACAAAAAATGCTAAGAATGAAAGTGAGAAAACTCCTGTTTGATAATAATATGTGTGGATTCCTTTGCATTTTGTTTACTGTTGTCTTTCTTGTTTTAATCACTTGATCCTAAAAAACCACAAATCCTCTGTTGTGCTAAGATCAATGTGCAACAACTTCCATGCGCAGCAGCGGACAAGCCACACTCTTTTTTGACCATGGATCGGGGGAAGTCATGTCTGAGACTCGGATGTCTCTGCTTCGGTCTGTGCCTGTTATGATCCAGCTGTTTGGATGAGGTTCCAATGGAAGGTCTGAGACTCGGATGTCTCTGCTTCGGTCTGTGCCTGTTATGATCCAGCTGTTTGGATGAGGTTCCAATGGAAGGGTTGATTGGTGATGTCAACATAGCTGGATAGCTCGGTTGCTACATTCCCCCCCTTCCCTGTCTTAGGGTTGGGAGGGTGGGAAAAGAAAAAGTTTGAGTGAAGTATGATTCCAAGTTCCTGTGTTCAAGATCATGTGCAAATATGTTGATTGACTACCTGAATGCCAAACATGCACATGAAAAACATTTGAGCTTCGTTGCTCTTGTTTTGCCTTCTTTGTTGAAGGACTTGAACCAGGAACATCACAGCATGAGATACATTGATATCATCCAGTCAAACGTTTCCTAACACGTTTCGAGTCTCTGGTGAGGTCGATATATGGAAATAGACTCATGTTTCAAGTTTCACTCAAGATTTTTCTTGTTTTCTAAACCAGTTATATTATTTTGGTTTTTTAGGCCGTCTCATTTTTTGTTAAATGATCCTGTCCAGTTCTTAGCCCAAGAAGGTGCTATCCACGTTGTGTAAAATCCCTTCTTGTTTTAATCACTTGATCCTAAAAAAACCACAAATCCTCTGTTGTGCTAAGATCAATGTGCAACAACTTCCATGCGCAGCAGCGGACAAGCCACACTCTTTTTTGACCATGGATCGGGGGAAGTCATGTCTGAGACTCGGATGTCTCTGCTTCGGTCTGTGCCTGTTATGATCCAGCTGTTTGGATGAGGTTCCAATGGAAGGGTTGATTGGTGATGTCAACATAGCTGGATAGCTCGGTTGCTACATTCCCCCTTCTTCTAACCGTGCTTCCTGCTGTGCGCTGCTTTCACTAACCAACTGGCAACGAGTGATTGGCAACTGAACTCGGAGATGAACTTCGCAGACCATCTGACCGCTGCGGCCCTTCCTTCGAACCTCGAGGGTTCATCCGCTGGGTTGCTTTTGCTTGGAACCCGCTCTATCCACCAGAAGGATGGCAGATGGACCTCTACTGAGAAGAAGGCCTTCAACAAGTCGTCCATGCTAGGGCTATTGGAACGCCCTTTGACCACACCTCCCCTGGCGGAGTTGTTGTCTACGAACAAGAGGACCCTACGGTTGTGCAACTCTTGCCTCCACTGCCATCGCACCAGCACCATTGCCAGGAGTTCGATCTGGCAAATCAAGTGGTCCCCTACAAGATCTTTCCACAAAGCAAGGAGGTCACTTTGGACTCGGTCTTGAACTACGATTCGAGCACCACTTGATTCGTCCAGCAGCACTGCACCGATGCCTGCTACACCAGCTTCCCATGAACCATCTGTGAAGATCAGCACTGTATTTGTGTTGATGCCCACCGGAATTGTTCGGGGCTGCACACTCTCAAGAAGAACTAAGACCTCTTCGCACCACTTCTTCAAGCGGGGAGATTTAGAGTCTCCCTTGTCTACCAGAGAGAAAATTTTGAAGCAAGCATACCGGAGAGCCCTCCCGGCGAAGTAACCGGTGGCAAAGTTCAGCAAACCATGAATCTCTTGGGCATCTGCAAGGGTCATCTGACCTGCCTCTTGGACCTTTTGTACCCTCAAGGCTATCTTTTCGATGCGCCCTTCCTTGTTGCCCAAAGTAAGGGTCCGGGACTCTGGCAATCCGGCTAATTGCAACGACATTCCCAAAACATCAAAGGTCGGCTGGAAGGGCTTACCCTTTGGGCCGGTGCGGTCATGCCTCCAACCAAGAAGATCCAGGAAATCTGACACCAGGGCATCTGTCTCTGCAGCGGCCCCCTCTGGGGAAAACATGGGGTAATCGTCAAAGTATACCGCAGAGGGGACCTTGAGAAACTTGTTTATCAAGAACCACAAAGAGCGACTAACCCTGTTAAAGGCATAAGCCGCTGCCGTTGATCCGAACATCAGAGCGTTAGGGATGTAGTACCTGGGATCCCCATTTTTATCTCTGAAGAAGACTACAGCCAAATCTCTGTGACGTGGGGCAATTGGCAGCTGTTTGTACGCCTTTGACAAATCCAGGGTCTTCCCCATCCAGTTCAACTCGGGAGTCTTGCCCAGTTCCAATGCCAGGGCTGTAACGTAATCGGCATCTTGGAGATCAAGCCTGATGGTGGATGTATACGCAGAGTTGAGTTGCGCTTCCAACCCATCGTCTATCGGCCTGAGCTTGGCTCCCTGTTCAATCACAAACCGCCTCATGATCCTCCAGTTGGGATGGCCAAGGATGTCTGTTACTTCAGTGTCGGCATAGTATGGGCCGTCCAAGAACTTCATACCTACCTCTTCCAGGGCCGTAGATTCGAGGTGTTCAGCAAAGCCTTGCGCGTCCGTCTGGGGCCGTCTGTTTTCAAGGGCGACTCGGCAGGAGATTGCTGAACTTCTCAGCTCGGCTTCTGTCAATGAGGCAAGCTTTGGTTTCAAAGGGTAGCAGGGTGGATGGTCATGAGCACCCACCAGCGGAACCCCCGACTTCATGAACTTGGTTACTTCCATGTCATCATACCCGTTTTGTTCGAGTAAGGTCTGCCACAACAGGATCTTTTTGTCACTCACCACTTTTTCCACCGATTCGGGAAGGCTCTCATGCAAGGACTTTTCATCTCCCGCTAGCTGTTTGGCCAAGATCTTCGCCTTCAGCAGGTTCTTCTTCCTATTGACACCAACCTGGGATCGGACTTTACTACGAAGTCAATGGCATCTTTCGTAATTTTGTTCAGAGCGCATTCGTCCATTGGGTGGACAGCACTTTGAGCTTCCCTTACGAACTCTTCCGGTGTATGCCAAGTCCCTACCAAGATGTCTTTTTCGGAATGTGGCTGGGCTTCTTCCTGATATTCCCCCTGATGGGAAGAAGGCAGGAGTTTTTGAAAATCTTGGATTTTGTGATTAGGGGAGAACCAGTGAATGTGGGCAAACTCTGGAATTAACTGACGTCGTTTTTTATGTTGGCGGTGTTGCATGGCCAACGAGGTCAGTCTCGGGTTGGGTGGTGGGGCAAACGAAAAATTTCTTGGGGATAAGAAGTTTCGAATGGCGGTTGCAACCCTTTGAGTGAGCAGTTCCGGGTAAGCGGCTTCACTGGCTGTGTCAAAAATCCATGTTCCATCTTCGGTGTGTACTTGATATGGCAAGTGATCGTGGTCATTTTGGCATGTCGCAGACAGAGTTTGGAAAACTCCTTGGCTGGATTTCCAGCGGGTTCCTTTCTTTCTTTGACCGCCATGGCAGCAGTTATGAAAGAAAACTTCTGTGAGTGAGTCCCAGAATTTCGTGAGCGCTGGATTGTTCTGGGCCTGTACAAGTGCCAAAATGGCCGCCCAAAACCAAGATCGGTATGGATTCTCCAGGCTAATTACGATGTTATACTGCATGGCAATTAGGAGGATGTCGATGACAGATCTGTACAACTGATTGGCTTTCTGCAGTCTTATACCTGAGGTTGAATCTGGATTAATGTGGGGCAGGCCTAATGGATGATCAGCAGATCGCAGTGGTGGAGGCTGTGGGGCCCCCTGGAGAACTTTCGATCTGGCGACGGGTCTTTCCCGTGCCCTCGATGCTGTGCCACATGGCATACCTAAGTGGATATATTCAGGGGGCCTACTATGCAAAAGATCTGTTAAGATTCTCTGATGTTGAGGCTCTGTCAAATCCAAAAGAGTCACGGGCACCTGTGGGTTGTGCAAAACGTGGTCCACTGCGATAACGGAAAAACCTGCATTGATCAAACTTCTGGAGAGTGAGGCCTGTCCACAACAGATTTCGACTGCCAGAGGTTGCTGCTGTGAGACGGATGATTGTTGCTGTACATCGATTGGGGTGACAGGTGATTGTCACTCCGTGCTGTGGCTGCATTCATGGAACGGCTTGGCTTTGTGGCATCCTTGCTTGTAGCACAGATGGTATCCCCTTTGGCAACGGGGGCCACTTCCACGGAAGCCACATGTTCCCTTGTTGTACGCAAAACACAAGGGCTTGCCATCGGGTGTCTTGGCCACACAGCCAGGCGGCAGCTCAATTGTTGGCCCCTGCTTCGACTTTGATTTGAATTTGCCTTTCCCTTTGCCTGCACCTTTTGCATACTTGTTGGGGCGATCTGCTGCGTCGGATGTTGGCCTTTTGTCCGGCCTGGTTGGTGCAGGCGTTTTGGGTGCCGGCTTGGATGGCAGAGGCATCAGGTATGGCATCAGCTCCGGCGATGTTCGGAGGGCTTTGAGTTCCCGATCAAAAGGCGTATTGGATGCGCCAGGCTCTGATTGCAATTTGCCTACCAAATTGTTCGAGGCCCTGATGAACATCTGCTTGTCACATTCAATGATTTGTTGAAGAGATACCGATGAAAAACCTGATGGCTGTGCTCTTTCATGGGACAAAAACAAATGCTGAACCCACATCTCTGCTTCACGGAAAGAACACAACCTGGCTTGGTCCATGGCCAATGACCGTCTCTGCAATGCGTTCCTCAGGTCCAATTCTGACGACACTGAGCATGTCGTGGCCACTGCTTTTGAACTGATCTTGATGTTGCCGCTAGCGTCCAAGATCACCTTGGGGTCCTTCTTGAGACTCTGTATTTCCTGGGATCTCGATGTGCATTCTTCTGGCTTGATCCAACTGAGAACGTTTTGTTCCAGCATGTTGACGCACTGGTCCACCAGCGAGTGGCTAGGAGTCACCTCCGGGGAGAAAATGATCCCCTCTAATCGGGTCTCTTGCTCTGACTGTCTCATTTGCCTCTCGGCCATCGGTAGCTTCCTAGCTGTGAGCTGAGGATCTGACGGTTGGTCGACTTTGCGTTGTAGATCATTCAAGGCAAGCGCATGAGACTCGACTACCAGCCTCCTGATGCAAGATGTCTGGTATGGGGAAAGCTCCCTCGTTGTCACCTTTGCTAGCCAGGCATCTAGGATGGTATCCGTCACCTGCTGTGGCGTTGTTGATACCGCAAATGCCAAGGACCCATATGTCTCAAAGCCTTTTGCCTGCAGCTCTACTTTCAATTCGTCTTCCACACCAAGCTGTTTGAGTCTTTCAGAGAAGGTGGCCTTACTATCCAACACCGACATGGCCTTGGACTGGCAAGCTTTTTTCCTTGGATTTCTTTGTTCTGATGCATTCCCATGAAATTATTGAGAAGGTTTGAGTTGATCTCAATGTTTGTCAAGATTTTTGAATAGGAAGATGTTTGAAAAATTTTGAAATGAATGCACTCGGATGTGTCCTCTTCACTCGAAATTCATGTGAACTTCCCAAAATGGGCTGCGTCGGTAAACACATGATCAGCAAGAATCACTGGCATGCCTGATACACATGCAGAGTGTAGCTGACGATGAAGGCTCTGATGCCAACTGAAACCCGACGGTATGTAGCCCTCTCTTTTGGGGGTTCATACTCTGCCCTGAAATTGAGAGATCTCACAGTGTCAGACTCTGATGTCGGACATGTCATGAATACAACTCTTTTTGTATGATTTAAACAAGGCTCTGATGCCTGAAATCAAGTTGTGATGCTGGACCTGTTTGCAATCAAAACATTCTTGGGGGATTTATCCAAGGCTTTGATGCCTGAAATTAACCTGACATGCCGATATCAAACTTTCGCTGCAACGGAACGCTCTCCGACTTTTTCTATTCAATCCTGATGAGCTGCGAGGTGCCTACCACACCGAATGCAACACTCCATGTCTTCGATGGCTGTCTGATCGAGAGCAACATAGTTTGGAGAAAGATGTCTTCCGCACCTTGTCATGTCGGATGTCAGGAGACAGTGAACGATTCCGCTCTTTCGATGGACGATGCACTCTAGGTCCTGGCCTCCAGGGAAAGGAGTACGGCCTGTCACTGCCTCCTCTCGTGCAACTTCTTCGACCAGATCGGCCTGCTCCTCCGAAGATTCGGAGGATATCTCCCAAGGGTCATCCAAGGTGTCCACCCCGTGCTCAACCTCAGCCAAGGCTTGGCTTTCATGGGGTCTGGATCCCGATGCGACTGCCTCTGCTGTCTCAAGGATTCGCTCCACAGCCGACATGTCAGGGTGGAAATTTCCAGCTTGGATTTCCATGAAGCAGGCCAGGATCTTTCCGTAGATCCCTGTGTAGGATTCACGGCTGTATGTCAGGATTGACTTATCGCCTGGTTTGATGTGGTGGCCCAAAATTCTCCTTTCGGCCATGGAAAATTTCACTATGGTGGATCTTGCCGCCATTGTGAGGAGACCTGTTTTGAGCGAGTGGGTGCCCAAATTCCTCAGGTCCATTTTCGGTTTGGGATCCATGGTCAACAAACACTCGGCCACCAAATCCTGAAGATACCCACAAGCCTCTGTGCTTGACATAGGTGTTGTGGCCCATCGACCAGTGCGGCAAGAAAAGGACGGCAAGAAGGGCTCTGTTTCGCGGCCAAACTCTGATACTCTAGCGTCCAGCCAGCTCTCTGCCCAATTCAAACCACTGATCCCCGTTCCAATTGCAACGTAGGGGATGAGCCTGGTCTTTGCCTCTTTGGTCAGACTTGTCTTTGATCCAAGGGCCTCGCCAACCACCAGGGTGACATCTTTTGATTTCTCCAGGGTGAGGCTTTGCAACTTCAGACTGTCACTCCACCGACTGGCCGAATGGAAACACCAGAGCAACTGCCCGAGGATGCAGACCTGGACAGTGTCGGTTTTCCTCAGGAGCAACTTCTCCAACTCTTCCACAACTCCGCACTGGATTGGATCCTTTTGCTGGAGTGGTGCTTTTCGAAGGAATTGTTGGTGGGCGTAACCCAGCACTCGTGGGGACAGAACTTTCTGGAGATCTGCATAGATGAAAACTGCCACTCCATCCAAAAATCGCAGTGCCTCAATGAAACCGGATGCTGAAGTGGCACCTGCGCGATCATCTTCGAGATGCCCTAGATAGCTGTAAATGTCAAATTCCTTGATTCTGAGTGGAGATCCTCTCCGATTCAGCCGGCCATACCAGTCGATGTATCTAGACAGGGAACATGCCCTCTTGTAGAGTGTCCCCGAGGATTTCCTCGAGAAGGCTTGCTCGAGGGATCTCCGGACTTCCCTTTCATCTAGAGGGCGACTTGAAGTTGGCACGAGAAGTTCACCCAACCTTGTAGCAGCAGGATCAGTTAAGACAATCTTCTGCAACTTTGTGATACTTGCGTCTCTTAGGTCATCGTCAGTTTTACTGACTCTCACCCTTCGAGCATGGTAGAGTTTCTCTTTGGCTTCGATCTCTACTTCAGGCTCAAGTCTTTCCATCGGTTCAAGCAGCATGGACAAGCTCGGATCAGGGATGGAAAACATTGAGTTCAACATAGTACCCGGTGTATCACTGAGGAAAGAGTGAGTCAGGGACCCTTCTGCACTAGCAAGCCTCAGCCTTTTTACTTGAGTCTGGATGATTTCAGATTCTGCAAATCTCTTCCATGACGAGTGATCAAATGGAGTGCTTTGGAAATGCTCCCCAGAATCACCTGGGCTCTCAGGCGGATGATCTGATGGCTCGTAGAGTTCTGGATGCAGAAATGGATCTTCGTGATCTTCCACGAAGTAATCGGTCCCTTCTACCCCAAACAAATCCCATTCCTCTAAGCCTACCCCGGCCGAATCATCAAAACCTACCGGATGCTCGGATGCAGGATCTGTACAACGGTTCGGATGCAACAAGCCGGGTGCAACTGGATCTATGGAACCGGATGCAGGGAGAGAAGGCCCCCTCGGATGCTGTGCTATCGTCTCACTGAAACCTGACGCTCGTAGGTCTACCTGACGCCGGCCGACAGCCGGGACATGAATGAATCTCAAATTAACTGAAATCCAATCAAGGCAGCTCGAGGGACTTTTCCAAAAAAGTTTGAAATTCAATCCTAACATTCCGAAGTCCATTGAGTTCTACACTCCAAAGCCAGGCTGATGATGCCCGGGATCCTCCGGTGGATCCACCTGCGATGACTACAAATTATCACAGAACAAAACTCGGGACGTCAAAGTCAGAATTTGGAAAGATCTCATCCAAACCTAAAAACCCGTTGAGTTCTGCACTCCAGTGCCAGGCCGAAGACGCAGAGGACCCTCTGTTGGACCCTCCTGCCACCACCACAAGTTGAGATACCCTCTAGCTTCACCCAAATGATCATGATTCGATCTCAGTTGATCGTCACCAATCTCTGGGTCCTTGCCTCAGCCAGAGGGCGTGGCAGGCCACTCGAGGTTAAAGTTTCCTCGAGCTCATCTCCTTCCACCTAGGGACAAGTGGGCACGCAGGTTCCTGCAAGGCTAACTCTGTTGTCAACCGATGCGACTTGATTGAACCACTCTTCCGAAATTGAGGTCTGGACTCTTTCGTCTCTGGCCTGTAGTTGACCATTCAGTTCTCATGAGTACTCTCTCTCCAGCTCTGCTGCTGAAAGACTCAAAGAAGTTCGACCGCAATCCAAAAGACGACTATCACCAGAGGTGAATTGAGGACTTGACTGCGCTCCCAGTGGCCTAATGGTCAATCGAACCAAGCGCAAAACTGTATCACCAAGAAGAGGGGGGGGAACCCAACTTCAAACTTGTTGACATCGGTTTGTCAATCAACTAAAAGGATTCTTGGCATCTGATTGTCCAAGGATTGACATGGTTGACATCTGTTTGTCAAGTTTGTCGTCATGTCCACTAGATGGTTGTCCTTGACCTCTGTTTGTCAAAGGGTCAACTAAATGAAAACGCTGAGGTTCCTGCCTTCCCCCTTGCGCCGGAACCCCAGCGGGATCGGCCGTACATAGGCCAAACAAAACTGTAGCCATAAACGAGAATGGACAGAAAAATGAATCTGTGAATGTAAATGAAAAACATCTGCCAATGGAAAAACGGAAGACTGAACTGGCTGACAGAAGATGAGATGAATCGGTTTTCATCTTTTGACTGTGTCGAGCTGCACCTGTCTCTGTTGACTGGTTGCATTTGAAATTGGAAGGTATGATTTACCTTCGATAAAAAATAGTGTCGCATCCGCTGCAGCCTATAGCCAAAAGCAGCGGCCTGAGCTTTCTGTAGTCCTATGTCCATTCCGGTCTGAGCGTCATGTAGAAGCCGGTGATGTAGGATGCTGTCAAAACCAGCCCTTGGCAGAACTTGAAGGGGCGCCCTTGCCCGATCCTTTGTAAGATCCCTTTTCAGGGTCATAATACCGTTGCCTCTTCGCACGAGCAACCTGCAGCGGGGTCATATCCCTGATGAACCCCCAACTCAGCGACCTCATGTTGTTCAAGGCTTCGTCCTCGCTGAGACCTGTCAACTGGAAGTATTCGACGCCCATTTGGATAGCCGCTGAGATTCGGAACTGGAAGTCACGTTGCAGGTGCGGTGGCAACTGCTGAAAGGTCTGCATGATGTCGAATGTCATCGCGTCAGGGTGATGGGCTGGGCCAGCTGGTGCGCTTTCACCTGGAGTGGCCACTGGAGTTTCATTTTCAGCTGCAGCATTGACATCACTGGCAACGTCAGTCTCTGCAATGACATCAACGTCCACGCTGATTTCGTCTGCTTCTGATGCCTCCGAACGGTCATCACCTGCAGGGGCTGGGTCTGTTCCGTCATCGCCTGTGGCAGGCTCGTCAGGGAGGCTATGGTCCTCAGGATTGCGTCGATCATCTTCGGCCGGCTCTAACCACAAAGCCCATGTTCTGATTCTAAAAGGGGCGCACAAATTGTGGGATATGTCAAAGTCCACTTGGTTGAAGGACTCCCCACGATCGTAGGTGTAGACAGCCTGTGGTTGAAGCCGTGGCGGATCCTGTCCAGGCCGAAGATGAAACGCGTTCACAGCTTGGAAAGCTGGACCAGAGGACGACGCAGGCAGCATGGATCTACTGGCAAAAGGAAACGTGTCACTCCAAAAGAAAAAGTTTGAGTGAAGTATGATTCCAAGTTCCTGTGTTCAAGATCATGTGCAAATATGTTGATTGACTACCTGAATGCCAAACATGCACATGAAAAAACATTTGAGCTTCGTTGCTCTTGTTTTGCCTTCTTTGTTGAAGGACTTGAACCAGGAACATCACAGCATGAGATACATTGATATCATCCAGTCAAACGTTTCCTAACACGTTTCGAGTCTCTGGTGAGGTCGATATATGGAAATAGACTCATGTTTCAAGTTTCACTCAAGATTTTTCTTGTTTTCTAAACCAGTTATATTATTTTGGTTTTTTAGGCCGTCTCATTTTTTGTTAAATGATCCTGTCAAGTTCTTAGCCCAAGAAGGTGCTATCCACGTTGTGTAAAATCCCTTAAAAACAAATGTTATGACGCTTTTCATTGATTTGTTTGCCAGTTGTTTCTTTGAAACCTAGCTGAGAAACTGATTGAACCAACCCACACGCGACCATCAACAGCTGGCAGCTACTTCAACAAGTGAAACATGCTGGAAAATAAGAGAAAAGACGAGAAAATAAGAGAAAATAAGCTTCAACCCTGCAGGAAACAAATAGGAGCAAATAATGGCAAATAACAGCATTTAAGAGACAAATAGTGTAATATAAGTGAAAATAATGAAAAATAATAGCAAATAAACAAATTACATATACCTTGAATATGAGCCTCCAACCCTAGGCTCGTTTACCCTAGGCTCCTTTAGGAGCCATGACACTGGTCAGCCTGCATATCCCCCACGCCATGTTCTTGTATCAACCCCGAGTGGCCAACATCGTAGCGGACAACCTCGCTGGGCAAGCCTCTGATTACATGATTGGACGTCATAGGCAATGCCCGACAGGCTTCAATCGCGACGCTGGTCCCGTCTCAATCCGGCCCTGCACCCCTGCTTCAAATAAGCGGTTTTCACATTCAATGCCCAGCCCAACCATGGGCGCACCCGGCCCTCACGCTGGTTGAAAAACCCAAGATTGACCATGGCTTACTCCGCAAGCACCTGACAAAGCACCCACATCACCGCCAACTTATTGAGGCATACCTCTCCCCTTGCGAACCACAACCCGGCAGCGTTGAAATTGACTACTCCCCCAAAGCACCTGACAACCTGGGTCGTAAATACTGCTGCACGATTGGAGGACAAAGAATGCCAAGAGCGGTAAGGACCCTGTTATTCGGACAGAGCCACAGTGAAGTTGATCTTAAGGGATCTTTCTATGAACTTGTCCGACGGTTAGGTTTGCAGTATGCACCCGACCATCTGCCCCTCCCTACAATTGACGAGCTCCGCACTGTACTTGCCCGGGATCCGTACATTCAAGCTGTTGAGGAAGCCTGCCCCAATACCATCGAGTCATTAATAGCACGCCTGAGTCCGCCTTCCGATCCTTCCCGCCAATAATAGAAGGGTCCCCTAACGCAGCTACACAAGCAATCATGCGTCAACTCTGGCTTCAAGCCAAGGCGTTACCGATCAACTGCTGCCCCGCCTCAGGCCAGCCTTCCACACACGGGACAAGCCGACAGCACCTTTCGACTCCTGGAACACCTTGAAGTACAAATTGTTGAGGACACCATCAAAGAACTAATGGCAAGACACCCCACCCAGTCCCTAGTATGGCTACACGATGGCTTCCTCGTTGCCCCACCACCACCGGAACTTATGATTCGACAAATTGAAGAAAGTGTCTTGTCCAAACAATCCCTATTTTTTGGTCAAACATGGTTCCGAATCCACCCCCTGTCAGTGCAACATGCAGAAAATGTCGCGAGCCTCCGAGGTACAGCTAGTGCCCCACCCCTTGCGTTTGCTCGACGAAGCATCCCCCGATGTAATCATAACCCGCGTATCGCCACAGGGTCCCCTCAAACCTGCCTCACCCCCCTCGAAGCACTCGCCAAACTACGTACCAGACGTGAGCGCAGCACCCGTGCCGCGTAAAGAGGAACACCAATCCCCACACCAGTCCCCCCGACCCTGTACTCAACACACCCACTCACCTATACCCTGCACCCAAACAGCCCAAAGGCCCAGTCCACGTGCATTGCGCAACCTTCCTGGTGAGTGCCTGTATACTCATGGCCACTGTTACCAGGGTATGTACAACCATGACGTAATCCACCTATCGAAGTGCCTAAATGTCGGGGCATAGTCGCGAGGCTGTAGGTGGAAGGATCTTTCAGAAGGATTGACCCTAATCCAATTGGGCCCCAACAAAGCTAGAACTCGATCCAGAAATAAATTACTCCTGGTCATTCCTCTCAGCTCTGTGGCGGCTATTTTCGTGCTGATGCTATGACCTTAATGAGACCATACTCACCCACAAGCTGATCAAGTCGAATCAGGAATACTAGACCAATCTCCGTCCCATGGATTGCATAAGTTCACCTTTCCAATCTAATGACACTGGCCCACCTACAGCCGTGTACTTTTATTGACATATACCGTGTCTGCCTTGCTGCACCGCGCCTAGGAATCCATGTTTTGCAGATTGGTGTTCCCAAGGATACCTTGGGCAACTACCTGCCATGAACACCAGGGTCACTCCAGTCCCCCAGCGAGGCAAGAATGCTAGCCAAATCCGCCCACACCGCTTTGGCGGTGAAGGCGTGCTTATTGGGGGGCAACAGCAACACTAAATGCTCAATGACATTTGTTAATATAGCAGTCGCTATATCAGCTTTAGCTGGGGGGGGGTGGCTTGGACTGTTCCGTTCTATGTGACGGCTGCGCTTGTGAAGAAATAGAGCAATCTATTAATGAAACATGCATGCATAAGTCTAAGTATTATGCTTATAAATGCTTATCATACATGGATGAAAATACATGTGTATGTATAGATATATATACATAACATTACATTACCTGACTTTTCGTTAGGTTAGATTACATAACAAAACATAACATAACATACACAATCATACATAATTACATACTAACTAAATGCATACATGCATAGATACAGACATAGAAAAACCCATACAGGCATGCATTCATACGTATGCATACGTATACAGAGAAGCACGCGGGGTTGGCGGGGTAGGCGGGGTTCGCAGGGTTCGCGGGGCTGGCGGGGTTGGCGGGGTTAACGGGGTGGCGGGGTGGGCGGGGTTTGGAGGGGTGGCGGGGTTGGCGGGGTGGCGGGGTCGCAGGGGGTTGGCGGGGTTGGCGGGCGGGGGTGGCGGGGTTGGCGGGGTGGCGGGGTTGGGGTTCGCGGGGTTGAGGGGGGTTGGCGGGGTGGTTCGCGGGGTGGGGTGGTTGGCGGTGGTGCGGGGTTCGCGGGTTGAGGGGTTCGCGGGGTTGGCGGGGTTGGCGGGGTTGGCGGGGTGGCGGGGTGGTGGGGTTAGAGGGGTTCGCGGTGTGGTTGGCGGGGGTGGCGGGGTTGGCGGGGTTGGAGGGTAGGCGGGGTTGGCGGGGTTTGGGTTGGGGTTGGAGGGGAGGGGGGGTGGGAGGGGTTGGCAGGTGGGGCTGGCGGTGCGAGAGGGGTTGGCGGGGTTGGCGGGGTTGGAGGAATTGGAGGGGTTTTCGGGGAGGTTTGTCGGGTGGGCGGGTTGGCGGGGAGGGTCTTGGCGGGGCGGGTTGGAAGGGAGGGTGGGAGGGGAGTGGTTGGAGGGAGGCGTGGGAGGGGCGGTTGGCCGGGCGGGTTGGCGGGGAGGGTGGGCGGGGGAGGGTTGGCGCGGGGGGTGGCGGGGCGGGTTGGACGGGGCGGTGTGGCGGGGCGGGAGGGTTGGCGGGAGGGGTTGGCGGGAGGAGTGTTGAGGGGCGGGTGGCGGGGGGGGTTGGCGGGGTTGGCGGGGTACAGCATCATCATCATCATCATCATCACCATCATCATCATCATCATTGATCATCATCATCATCATCATCATCATGATCATCATCATCATCAGCATCATCATCGTCATCATGATCATCATCATCATCATCATCATCGTCATCGTCATCGTCATCGTCATCGTCATCGTCATCGTCATCATCGTCGTCATCATCGTCATCATTGTCATCATCGTCATCATCGTCGTCATCATCGTCGTCATCATCGTCGTCATCATCATCATCATCATCAGTGTCATCATCATCACTATCATCTTCATCATCATCACCATCATTATCATCATCATCACTGCCATCATCGTCATGATCATCATCATCATTATCATTATCATCATCATCATCACTGCCATCATCATCATGATCATCATGATCGTCATCATCATTATTATCATTATTATCATTATTATCATTACTATCATTATTATCATTATTATCTTCATCTTCATCTGCATCATCATCATCATCATCAACATCATTATCAACAACAACAACAACAACAACAACAACAACAACAACAACAACAACAACAACAACAACAACAACAACAACAACAACAACAACAACAACAACAACAACAACAACAAGGTACAAACAAACACTGGGACCCCGTTCTCTCTATATCTCCCTTTTTGTTTCTACCCTTAAGGGTACAAACAAACACTGGGACCCCGTCGTTGTTATTTAGGGGCCCCCCCCCAACAACAACAACAACAACATGCTCAGGCGTCAATATTGTCTTCAAGCCCCCAAATCTGACCAGCGAGCGCGGCCAAATGCAGAACGCGAAAAAAAAAACTGTAGGGGTGCACTTGTCCAGATGTGCGTATATTTTGGAATCTATTGATCTAATACTGAGAAGAAATTCGTTTCCGTCCTATTCAATAATCTAGCCCTCGCCTTGCACTGATCCATTTTTTGTTGTTGAAGGGCTTTACGGCAGTATTCTTGATGGCTGTCGCCACCAAGGGAGGGATAGGCACATCGCTGACTGGGCTAGGCATGACATCCAGTAGCGAAAAATTCCATTGATTAATGATTACTTAGCGATAAAGAGCAGTTTTGTATTTCTCATAGGTCAGCATGTTGCTATGAAATTGTCTTTCCATAAAGCCGGTGCATGGATCTATAGCCGTGACATGTCTGAGTCCGTACTTGTGATACTCTGTCTACCCATTACTATGTCATAATTACCTGAAAGTTGATGCCGAAGTAGCAACAGTGGCAACTTGCTGCTGCCCTTCATGCGCTGAGGAGATTGGAGCCGAGAGGCTAATCCAGTTCAGATGTGAACGCATGAGATGAGTTGCATATCGACGTTTTAGCACATATCGCACTCTAGATCCTTCTGGATCTCTCTCTACCGCATGGGCCACTGCATCATATCCTGAAGTTCCATAGTTTTGCCACCTTGGAAGCCACGTTTTTTTTGATGTTGAATGTAACATTTTCTCCGACAAAACCTGGAATCCGGAGCTCCGGGTGTTGACGGAGCCGCCGAGGTGCATCAAATCGAATCGAAAAAACAATCTAGCTGTAGCTGGAAATTAAATACAATATACCATGATATATAGCCCCAGCGGCTATGTATATCGCCTGGTGAAGGTCAGCGATTGCAGTGGCAACCGAGATAAACCCCTGATCCGGAAAGGAAACCGGAAAGAAGCCCGTTGTGCGGGCAACATTTTGATACATATATATATATATATATATACGAGTATTCCTCAAATAACGGTTATGGATCGTTCCGCGGGGGATCCGGACATATGGAAGGAGGAGTTGTCTGCAAGCGTTTTGATCCGGCACGTGTCATAAGAGCGTACATGGCTCTGAATATAACTATCCGCCAACCCGGCAGATGCAAGGGGGAGCGCGCCAGGGAATAAAATATTATCTAGATATAAATACAAAGACTGAAAAATTATAGATAGATTTAAAAGAAATATACATGCACAGATCTATATGAGGGCAATTCTAAACCGAAGTATTTCCTGTACTCATCGTGCGCTCGCTCTTGCGTCTTCTTACGGACCCCACTTTGCACCGCAAAATCAGATCCAAATAGAAATATTATTTATTTGCAGCTCATAAAGGCATGTTTGGCTCGCAGAGCGTTTGCAATACATAGGATCTTCATTTCTAGGTATGTTTTTGCTCCTTTTCTGAATTGCTGCCACAATGAGAATGGTGCGTGTCTGGAAACGGAATGTAAAGCCAAAAAGTTTTATGTAACAAAGCAATGACGAGCAACTATATGTGATTGTGGGGTGACATGTTTTCAGAAAAACAATTTCCATTATAATACTGTTATTGCTGCGTCACGGCCCTAAGAAGGCAAGTTTGATACGCGTAGACGAATGGTATCATATGTGTTCAAAGAACCCGCTTTGTTGCCCTCTTTTTCTATCTTTCCACATCTCAGCCACTCTCGGCTAAGAACCCTGCAGCAGCGTGCCGTTCCTTGACTTGTCATACCGAAGACGCAAAACAATGCCAACCAGTGCAATCCGGGAACACATGCCGCGGTCCGAGAAAGCAGCAAAAAAGACGCAGAGAAGCAATGCACTTTCCCTGCGCAAAAGAAGAAACAAAGTTGAAGCCGCCTAGTTAGACGTCAGGTTGAAGCTCCCCTTTGTGGAGGATCCCGGCCTCTCACGGCTCAAAAAGGGGTCCAGCGCCTGGAAAAAGGCAAAGGTCTGAGCTGATGTGGCGGTGGCCCCCTTTTTGGAGGATGTGGGCCGCTCAGGGCGCAAAAAGGGGTCCAGCGCCTGGAAAAAGGCAAAGGTCTGAGCTGATGTGGCAGTGGGCCCCTTGTTGAAGGATCTCGCCCGCTCACGGCTCAAAAAGGGGTCCAGCGGTAGATAAGGAGAAGCCGTGCAGCAAAAGAAGCAGAGGTCAAGTTCAAGCCCTTGCACTGTAGTGGCGCAATAGAAGCAGGCCAAGCATAAACTATCTTCAGCGGGATCCTCTTGCAAAGAAGCAATGCACTTTCCCTCAAGAAGAAGAACACGAACTACCGTGCAGGCAAAGGCCAGCAGGAAAGAAAGGCACATGACCCAAGGCGGGGTTAAACCTTCGATTTTTAGGTTAAGAGCCATCTGCTCTACCAACTGAGCTAGGCCAACCTGGTGTGAAAGGTGTGCTCGGCAAACGTCATTCCGAACAGTGTTTCGGGAAAGGGATCTGCCAAAAGAAAGCAACCCTAACAAGCCGACAAGCACAGAGGGCAGGAACCGAGAGAGCTGACGGTGGTACAGCCTCTATGTGTGGCAAAGGCACTGAGAAGAACCAAATGGCGTGTAGGGGCCGACGTCAGGTTGCGGCGCCCCTTTTTGGAGGATCTCGGCCGCTCACGGCTGGAAAAGGTGTCCAGCGGTAGATAAGGAGAAGCCGATCAGCAAAAGGAGCAATCCAATTTCCGATCACAGAAGCGGAGGTCAAGTTCAAGCCCTTGCATTGTAGTTGCGCAACAGAAGCAGCACAAGCATAAACTATCTGCAGCGGGATCCTCTTGCAGAGAAGCAATGCACTGTCCCTGCGCAAAAGAAGAAACAAAGTTGAAACCACCTAGTTTGACGTCAGGTTGAAGCCCCCCTCTGTGGAGGATCCCGGCCTCTCACGGCTGAAAAAGGGGTCCAGCGCCTGGAAAATGGTAAAGATCGGAGCTGATGTGGCGGTGGCCCCCTTTTTGGATGATCTCGGCCGCTCAGGGCTCAAAAAGGGGTCCAGCGCCTGGAAAAAGGTAAAGGTCTGAGCTGATGTGGCGGTGGCTCCCTTTTTGGAGGATCTCGGCCCCTCACGGCGCAAAAAGGGGTCCAGCGCCTGGAAAAAGGTCAAGGTCTGAGCTGATGTGGCAGTAGCCCCCTTTTTGGAGGATCTCGGCCGCACACGGCGCAAAAAGGGGTCCAGCGGTAGATAAAGAGAAGCCGATCAGCAAAAGAAGCAGTCCAGTGTCCGATCACAGAAGCGGAGGTCAAGTTCAAGCCTTTGCATTGTAGTAGCGCAACAGAAGCAGGCCAAGCATAAACTGTCTGCAGCGGGATCCTCTTGCAGAGAAGCAATGCACTTTCCCTGCGCAAAAGAAGAAACAAAATTGAAGCCACCTAGTTAGACGTCAGGTTGAAGCTCCCCTTTGTGGAGGATCCCGGCCTCTCACGGCTCAAAAAGGGGTCCAGCGCCTGGAAAAAGGCAAAGGTCTGAGCTGATGTGGCGGTGGCCCCCTTTTTGGAGGATGTCGGCCGCTCAGGGCGCAAAAAGGGGTCCAGCGCCTGGAAAAAGGCAAAGGTCTGAGCTGATGTGGCGGTGGGCCCCTGTTGAAGGATCTCGCCCGCTCACGGCTCAAAAAGGGGTCCAGCGGTAGATAAGGAGAAGCCGTGCAGCAAAAGAAGCAGTCCAGCTTCCCATCACAGAAGCGGAGGTCAAGTTCAAGCCCTTGCACTGTAGTGGCGCAATAGAAGCAGGCCAAGCATAAACTATCTTCAGCGGGATCCTCTTGCAAAGAAGCAATGCACTTTCCCTCAAGAAGAAGAACACGAACTACCGTGCAGGCAAAGGCCAGCAGGAAAGAAAGGCACATGACCCGAGGCGGGGTTGAACCTTCGACTTTTAGGTTAAGAGCCATCTGCTCTACCAACTGAGCTAGGCCAACCTGGCGTGAAAGGTGTGCTCGGCAAACCTCACTCCGAACAGTGTTTCGGGAAAGGGATCTGCTAAAAGAAAGCAACCCTCACAAGGCGACAAGCACACAAGAGGGCAGGAAGCGAGAGAGCTGACGGTGGTACAGCCTCTATGTGTGGCAAAGGCACTGAGAAGAACCAAATGGCGTGTAGGGGCCGACGTCAGGTTGCGGCGCCCCTTTTTGGAGGATCTCGGGCGCTCACGGCTGGAAAAGGGGTTCAGCGGTAGATAAGGAGAAGCCGATCAGCAAAAGAAGCAGTCCAGTTTCCGATCACAGAAGCGGAGGTCAAGTTGAAGCCCTTGCATTGTAGTTGCGCAAACAGAAGCAGCCCAAGCATAAACAATCTTCAGCGGGATCCTCTTGCAGAGAAGCAATGCACTTTCCCTGCGCAAAAGAAGAAACAAAGTTGAAGCCACCTAGTTTGACGTCAGGTTGAAGCTCCCCTTTGTGGAGGATCCCGGCCTCTCACGGCTCAAAAAGGGGTCCAGCGCCTGGAAAAAGGTAAAGATCGGAGCTGATGTGGCGGTGGCCCCCTTTTTGGATGATCTCGGCCGCTCAGGGCTCAAAAAGGGGTCCAGCGCCTGGAAAAAGGTAAAGGTCTGAGCTGATGTGGCGGTGGCTCCCTTTTTGGAGGATCTCGGCCGCTCACGGCGCAGAAAGGGGTCCAGCGCCTGGAAAAAGGTCAAGGTCTGAGCTGATGTGGCGTTGGCCCCCTTTTTGGAGGGTCTCGGCCGCTCACGGCGCAAAAAGGGGTCCAGCAGTAGATAAAGAGAAGCCGATCAGCAAAAGAAGCAGTCCAGTTTCCGATCACAGAAGCGGAGGTCAAGTTCAAGCCTTTGCATTGTAGTAGCGCAACAGAAGCAGCCCAAGCATAAACTGTCTGCAGCGGGATCCTCTTGCAGAGAAGCAATGCACTTTCCCTGCGCAAAAGAAGAAACAAAGTTGAAGCCACCTAGTTAGACGTCAGGTTGAAGCTCCCCTTTGTGGAGGATCCCGGCAGCTCACGGCTCAAAAAGGGGTCCAGCGCCTGGAAAATGGTAAAGATCGGAGCTGATGTGGCGGTGGCCCCCTTTTTGGATGATCTCGGCCGCTCACGGCTCAAAACAGGGTCCAGCGGCTAGAAAATGGTAAAGTTCGGAGCTGATGTGGCGGTGGCCCCCTTTTTGGAGGATCTCGGCCGCTCACGGCTCAAAAAGGTGTCCAGCGCCTGGAAAAAGGTAAAGGTCTGAGCTGATGTGGCGTTGGCCCCCTTTTTGGAGGTCTCGGCCGCTCACGGCGCAAAAAGGGGTCCCAGCGGTAGATAAGGAGAAGCCGATCAGCAAAAGAAGCAGTCCAGTTTCCGATCACAGAAGCGGAGGTCAAGTTCAAGCCCTTGCAGTGTAGTTGCGCAACAGAAGCAGCCCAAGCATAAACTATCTGCAGCGGGATCCTCTTGCAGAGAAGCAATGCACTTTCCCGGTGCAAAAAAAGAAAGAAGGTTGAAGCCACCTAGTTTGACGTCAGGTTGAAGCTCCCCTTTGTGGAGGATCCGGGCCTCTCACGGCCCAAAAAGGGGTCCAGCGCCTGGAAAATGGGAAAGATCGGAGCTGATGTGGCGGTGGCCCCCTTTTTGGAGGATCTCTGCCGCTACGGCTCAAAAAGGGGTCCAGCGCCTGGAAAAAGGTCTGAGCTGATGTGGCGGTGGCCCCCTGTTTGGAGGATCTCGGCCGCTCAGGGCGCAAAAAGGGGTCCAGCGCCTGGAAAAAGGTAAAGGTCTGAGCTGATGTGGCGGTGGCCCCCTTTTTGAAGGATCTCGCCCGCTCACGGCTCAAAAAGGGTTCCAGCGGTAGATAAGGAGAAGCCGATCAGCAAAAGAAGCAGTCCAGTTTCCGATCACAGAAGCGGAGGTCAAGTTCAAGCCCTTGCATTGTAGTTGCGCAACAGAAGCAGCCCAAGCATAAACTATCTGCAGCGGGATCCGCTTGCAGAGCTCGGTCTTGTTGAGACTGCGCTGCCCGGCACATGTTTTCCTGATGAGTTGGAGACTAGGCATTCACACCTCAGAGCTGTGGAGTTGCTCAAACGTTTTCGCACTGCTGTAGTCCTTCAATTCCACAGCAGGATGTATGACATCACGGAGGCCAGAGCCAAGGCTGCAGCCATGGCTACGCACATAGATCGGATGGCTGCGTTGCGCACTGGGCAGGAGACCTTGGATATTGAGCAGGAGACCTCGGAGACACTGGTGTTGGTAGCAGGAGAAGGTGCTGTACCAGTGCCAGATGCTGACTTGCTGACCTTGCGACAGCAAGCTTTAGATGCAGCAGCAGCAACACCTGAAGTACAAGAGCTGTTGCTGCTGAAGATCCTGAACCTGCCCACAGCTCAACAAAGGGTGATCTCTGGTGACCCTGGTGCGTTGAACTTGCACCAGCCAAGTGGGCCAACAGTGACACCGACTCGGTATGGAGAAGCTGGGATCACTGATCACTGTCACTGACAGTGACATCGAGATGATCGCTATGAACGGAGGTTGTGAGAACTACGGTGGTCAGGTGGTCCACCCGTTCCATACACAACCGTCTCCCACAGTATCCAAGGAACGAACACATGGTACTTTGTGTTGAAATGCCAAATATGCGGCTGCGGAGTCATGGCGGTGACTGCAGCCGGCACAGGGCACAGGTGATGGACCTGTGACATGGGCGGTGCAGAAGGGCTGGTCAACCCCATCTAATGGTGGGAGAAAGTGGAGGAAGTTCAAGACTGGTGACTGGTGACTAGTGACTGGTGATGTTGCCGCTGCCTGCGGAAGAATGGACATCTATAATAGATAGATGGCCCGGCCCTGGCCAGTGACTGACTGTGACCAGTGACCAGTGATGTTTGGGACATGTGACTCACAAGGATGCCTGCGGAAGCAGTCAAGCAAATCGCTTGGATTGCGCATTGACCTGGACCTATACTATAATGTACAGAATATGTATAGATATGTACAGCCTAATAGATAGCGTCCGATGGCCTGATGGTGACATGTGACTTGTCCTCAATTCCTTTTGTGCAGGATTGTCTAATCGGGCAAACTGAAGCAGTAAAATGCTGGTTGCAAGTTGCAAGTTGCAGTTGCAAGTTGCAGTTGCAGTCAGAGGAGTCAGTCAAGTCACCCTTTACTTTACTTTACTTTTCAGTTTTTGGAGAAGTGACTAATACAGATACAAGTGAGTCTGTCACTCAAAGCATGAGCAGCCAGGCAATAGGCAGGATTCAGGATCATTTTGGTTTTGCTTTCATTTTTGAATCTTCGAGGTTGCAGTTGCTGCCACCACCGCTGCCATGGGTCCTTCTGGGCCTGCTGTGGATCCCGATCCCCTGCACACTGTGGCTGATGGGCCAGAGACGAAAGAGGCCGGGCCGCTGGTCAGAGTCAGAGTCTGACAAGTTTTCAAGCTAACTTACTTGCCAGTCCAGTCCAGTCAGTCCACTATCATTATCATGTGCTGTGTCGCCGACAGCTGTCGCATTTCAAGTTTTCAATTTTCAACATTATCCAATCCAAGAGCCCAAGGCAAGATCATTTTTGCTTTGATTTAGATTTAGAATCTTGGACTTGGAGTCGGATTGGAGTGATTGCAGTCAGAGTTGGAGGCGGATGCTGATGCTGCCATGGCTGCCATGGGTCCTTCTGCCGCTGATCATGATCCCCCACCATCTGCAGCTGCGGAAGTATCCGATGGGCCAGCATCGGAGATGAAAGAGGCCCGGCCCGGCCCACTCGGCTTACCCTAGCAGCTAGCATGCGTCACAGTGTCACAGTGTTTAGTTGTTGATCCGTTTGCTCCACGGCAATCTTCATGAAACACTCACTCCGTCGCATGGTCATGGTTCAAAGCAAGTACCTGACCTGGACTTGGCCCTTCACCGCGCTGTTTAATTTGTGAGTGAGTGACCGCACCAGTGAGTGAGGGCGATGGCCTACCAGGTGGACGACGACGACGACTACCAGGTGGACGCGGAGAACTTCTTGATCTTTCCAGGGCGGCCGAGACCGAAAAGGGTACCGGCACCAGAGAAGGTACTTCAGTACACCACCCTTGGAATTGGGTACACGCAGATCTCCAGAGACATGCTGAAGCTTTCGAAAGAGAAAAAACTTTGTGAGGAGAAATCACGAGGGAGCTCAGTGTCAGCAGTAGAATGTCTTCGAAGACGAAGACCAAAAGGATCTAGATCACCTGGTGGTCAACAGAGGATCAGGAGGAGCTCCTCTTTTCCAAGACTAAAAAGTTCGAGATCACCAGATTCACCACTGTGGTCACCACAACGTAGAAGCCCTTTGGCAAGATCGAGATCACCACCAGCACCACCGTGGAGGAGATCTTTGGACCCAGTGGCAAGACCAAAAAGTTCGAGATCAAGATCACCACCATGGAGGAGCTCTTTCAGCTCTTTGGCCCCCTTGGCAAGACAGAAAAGTTCGAGATCACCATCACCACAGTGGTCACCACAACAGCCACAACGGAGAAGCCCTTTGGCAAGATCGAGATCACCACAATGGAGGAGCTCTTTGGCCTGGCCGCCTGGCCCGCCCCCTTGGCAAGACCGAAAAGGTCGGGGTCGCAGACAGTCGCAGCGACGGCGACGGGGGAGCTCTTTGGCGGCGGGACGGCGGGACCAGAAAGATCGAGATCACAATCACAACGCTCACAACCACAACAGAGACGGAGACACGGAGTCCGACACGGAGATAGATAGATCATCGGCAAGATTCGATCAAAAAGATCGAGTCCAGTGAGTCCAGTCACTGTCCGTCCGAGTACGAGTTAGGAGTCCAGGACAGAGCAGCTCATGGATGACTCATGGCTCATGGCACATGGGCGATGAAAAAATGATCCGTTGCAATCCAGTTACCAGTTAAGTTGCCATGTCAATAAATATTCAATGATTGTCCGACAGTCCTGTCAATGCATCTAGTATCTAGTATCATGAATCATGTGTCGCATTTTAAGATTTTCAACAAAGCCTGACTCAGCTTGAGTCTTGAGTAGACAGGCAGTAGTAGGCAGTGGCAGTGGGCAGTGGCAGAATCATTTTAGTTTTGATTTAGATTTAGAATCTTGGAGTCTTGGAATCTTGGAGGCAGATGCTGATGCTGCCGGGTCCTTCTGCCGCTGATCCCCCACCATCTGCAGCTGCGGAAGCATCCGATGGGCCAGCATCAGAGATGAAAGAGGCCCGGCCTGCGGCCCGCCGCCCGCCTAGCATTTCTCATTTCTCACATTTTCAAATGTTCAACCAACTGTTCAACTGTTCAACAGAATTGAGCCGGAGCCGCAGAGAAGAACTGAACAGGATCATGATCATTTTGGCTTTGATTTAATTTAAATTCTTGGGAGGCGGCTGCTGATGATGATGATGCGATGCATGACGTGGCAGTGGCATTTGAGTCTGAAGCTTTGGAAGCTTCTGCACCACCACCATTGTCAGCAGCATCGACGACGACCAGTGAGGGCACTGAGGGCACCGAGGGCACCCAGGTCAGAATCAGAACACCGTTTTTGAAACTTGCCTTTCTTGTCACAATCACATTCTCAACACTCTCTCAACTCAATAGTCAGTAATACAGTAACTGAGCTTAACTGAACGGAAGTGAACTGGATCATTTGGGTTCACTGACTGTTCACAGTTAGTTCCCAGTTTGCCCGCCCTGTATATTGTATAATATAGCAGCTATATACTTTACAACTTTACAATAGCCTCAGTGATTTTTGCCAGAACATAATTGAACAGAAGACTCCACTTCCGGTCATCATGTCATCAGGCTGCGGCTGATGGCAGACCTCGGAAGCGGCGATGGGATCGCCACAAAGACAAAGACCACCGGGACCACCACCATGTAGAGAGGTACATGAAGAAGTCCAAGTGAGCAAAGCAGCTGGTTTTTTTTTCCGTCCGACGCCTTCGTGGCTTCCGCCAGGTCGTTCAACATGTTTAAGAGCATGTTGCAGTTGGGATTAATTGATTAATTAATTCGCGAAAAGGCCGTTGCTGTAGTGGCCGCAAAAGTAAACTGGTGGAGGACCGATACATAGTCCTATGCACTGTCACGCTCATCCAGGAAACAAAACAAAACACCAAAAAACAAAGAAACAAAAACCAAACAAAAAAACACCAAACACAAAAAGAACACAAACACACAAAACCAAAAACAACAACCAAAAACAACCCACACCACAGAGCAGTGACGTGACAGGTACCAGTTTATGGGTGAAAAAGATTGATTAAAGCAAGAGGTGATAGCTTAGTATCATCTCGGTGCATGCATAATGACATCTTGTGTGCCATGATGACGCAGGCCCTCAACAAATAACCAGAAGCAAGAAACGCCACAAAAACACCAGGGGCCAATTCAGAGGGTGTGGGAAGCAACACAGCTCAATGCAGAAACCAGGGATCCCCCCAGCCAGGATCCCCGAGATCACAAAGAGCAGCCTTCACGGCATGACCTTCACCCTGACACTTTGAAGCAAACACCGACAAAGCCGGGTCGCAACGAAAGTGGTGAGAAGAACTACCGCAGTGAAACTGGAGAGTGAAACATGGTCTAAAGTGAAAATGACAGCAAGACTACGGCACTCAGGGCACACTCAGAGTCCGCTCAGTAGTGCTTTTCCAATCATCATACTCGCAAGGGTTATCCATGTGCATTGCCACGAGTGCAGAAAGGCACTGTGCCTGAGGTGGTTCTCTTGAATAACGACCAAGGTGAGAGGGCGGTGAGAGATAACCTACAAGGACATCTCTCATAGCTCAATCATTGCGGTGTGGAGTGAATTCAGTGCACCATTACTCTTGCCAATAATCCGCTCAGTTGTCCTTTTCCTAGCATCAGCATCAAAATTGCGGTTGCGGTAAGCACCACTGTGCTAGTGCTCTTGCAAGTAGTCTTCATGGGATGGGAGATTGTACTCGTCATCAGTGCGTGGTGATATCTGCGCATTGAGTTCTTCCGATGACGTGCTGGCTCCTCTGGCTGTATGATGAAGCTGTAGTATGGCTTTCTGCGCTTGGGTTACTTCGTAACTGGCAGATATTGTACAACTATCCAATATACAGCCAATCTGGCGGAGTTGGCGTATGGCCGCCTCAAGGTCATTGACCCTCTGGGATGGGATGTTTTGTATGCCTTGAAGCTTCTGGCGTGCCTTCTCTAGAAGTTTGGTGGCATCATCGACTTCGCTGGTAGTGACCTGGCAGAGGGTCAGTTGGGTAATGGACTTTGCAAGGCGATGGACAGCAGCATCTTTGATAGGAGTCGGTCGTTCCATCCCAAAAGGCTAAGCTGTCTACAGGTTTTTCGGTAGACGTAGGGCCTCTGGGCGTTCAGTTAACACTCACCGTGTTGCAACCTTGGTCGAGGAAAGGCATGGGGAGGTGTGGTGAAAGTCATTTGGCCGGTCGAAAGGTTGGTTCAACGAAGGTCAAACGGCGACGGGCACCATGGCTAGACGTACTTTGACATCGCACTACACTACCATACAACAATTAAGGTAAAACAACACGAACAAAAACCCTTAAAAAGGTTATTATAACCGCCCCCCACCGCCTCCCGTCCCATACTGGCCCCGGCATGCTTACAACAAAGGTAGCCACAATGGGTAGTGGTCAACCATGGGTACCCCATGGTGACAAAGCCGCTCAACCTAGGTCGAGTCACAGGCTAAATGCATGTATGGGAAACGTAGGTACCCCACGTCAGCTCGAGTAGCTTACTGAAACTGCACGTGTGGGGTGGTGCGAGGTTTTTCACTGCTACCGGTGCTACTGGCCGCGGTATTGGCGGGGGGTGGATCACCACTCTCCGCTGGTTTCATCATTTGGGCGATGAGTGGGTGGTTTTGTTTTTCGCGCAGGATCCGCGTCATTTCGCGAGTGAATGCTGCAGGGTCATCAACTAGTGCTTTCGCTTCCGCTAGTGGCCTGTCAAGGACAATGGCAATGAGCATTTCGCCACCATCTTTATGGATTATGGTTGGTCGGCCGGCTTGCACCTCTGCGAGGATTGCCACTGCCTTGTTTTCACACAAAGTGCGTTCCCATTCCTCCAGGGCTCTTTGCGCTAGGGTGTCAGTTTGTGGTGGGGCCTTGAGAGCAGCTGCTGTCCCTAACGCTCTTAGGAAGGGGCTATCAGGTGGCGTGGGGGATGGGAGATGCTGAACGGCCGCTACTGCACGCAAAACGTCATTTGTTTGGATTTCATATGAAGGGGACGTTTTCTTGCTTATGGTAGGCTCGGAATCAGCCCATAGTTGCTGCAGTGTGTATCCTGGTTTCGGCTCCATGTACCGTCGATTCCATACTGCATGGTGGGACCATTGAGGTGAGTCATGGTTGATTTCAACTGAGTCTCTTTTCATGTCATATTCTTTGAGCATGTCGTCTAATTCTTGCAGGCTCGCGGCTCGATGAATACAACATTGCCTGACAGCACCATCAATGTGCAATGGCCATCCCACGGGCATGTGGGAGTCTTCAAGGAGTCCATCACCATTTTGCTCTATGATTGTGCCCAGCATAGGGACATCAATGGTTGCTTTGAGGCTAACCTGTGCACGTTTGCACTTCCACGTGTCAGGTGCTAAAAGGCCTCTGGCAGCCAACAGTTCGAGCGATGGGAACTCTGGTTGGTCATTCGTCGGCAGCACCTCTTCTTTGATAACTAACTTCAGCCCGTGCAGTGGCTGGGGCTGCTGTTTCTGAGGGTCTTGATTGGGTTGGGGTGCGGTATCCTTGGGTGTTGTGTCTTCAAACCAGGTGGGGCGGACCGACTGGACGCCTATGGGACTGGCGGAACTTGCGGTTTTGATGCTTTCTCTGCGCAGGCTATGGTATACCGGTGGGATCATCCATGCCGGCACGAAAACTGTGATAAACTGCACGTTCCAGATGACCTGCAAATTCTGCGGCTTGACTTCGGGCGTGATGCATCTTACCTGACCATCGATTACTCTGGTGTATGATTCGGAGCGGTCGAAAGATGCTGTGACTTTCAAGCCTAGGTACAGCTCTCTAAACCAGTATTCCTTGAGCATCATAAAGGAAAGGTGAGGTGCCCTCACTTCCAGTACGTGCGATGCTGGCATTAAAAGAGTGACCATCCATTCAGCTAAAAATTCAATCATTTTGACTTCGAGTTTGGGGAGGATGGTCTGGACCGCTCGAAGCGCGCCCGCAATGTCCGGGACATGCTTGCGTGAGGGCAGTCCGACCGTTCGCCTGGCATATTCCTCAGCAAAGTAGAGTCTGCACAACTTGGAGACCCACTGGCTCGGTTTTTCCATGTCTATGGTGATCTTGGCCAGGGGCCATGGGTCTGGAAGCGTGGACAAGCAATGCAGTAATTCTGAAGTCAGGTCTGAGGAGATGACTGGGAGGGCTTCTCCTTGCGGGCGATAGTCAGCTGCTGGCCCTACTGTGCCCTTGCTTTTTTGTGTATGGGTGCGGGCTGCTGTATGCACTGCTTGGATGGTGGACTCATATTGGTTGACCATAGCTCTTAGGTACTTGCATGCGCGGACTGCTGCTCTCCTTGTGCTTGGCCCATCTTCGGGCTGATTCTTGGCAGCCGTTGCCAGGATGTCTCTCGCTTCTTCTTCAGGCGACCGTGTGGGTTCTGTACCAGGTGCAGGTGCAGTCAGAGCGATATCTTGAACTGGCGCCTCTTTCGCGCGTGGCAGGTGGTCGGGGATGGGCAACGTAGGGTGTACCCGCCATCCATCAAAGAAGTATATACCAGGCAGGGACAGGATTTCCTGCTCTGGGCCAGTCTGTGCTACAACTTGCCCGGCGCGGGCTTTGTACAGTCCTGAAGGCAGGCACACGTATGTGGGAAAGGGTGTGCGATCAGCCGCGTAGGCATACAGGACGACTTCAGAGAACGGGAGAGTCTGCTCGGGGAGCCATTTATGTTGAGTTGCTAAGCCTGTTTTAACTTCTTGGAGGCGCTCTCTGTTTAGCCAGCGAAGGTCTGACCCCCGAACCAATATTAGACGGTATCTCGCCCGCTTCACTTCGTTCGCTTGCTGATCGTGGTATTGGTTGGCGATTGCAAGGGGAGGGAAGTCCCAAGCTGGCGCTGAATTCAGTGACCACCGGCTTAACTGTGCGAGATTCTCTTGTGCTGGGTCAGCATCAAAGTCAGGCCACCCCCATGTCGTTTCTCCTCTTCGGAGGCCCCGGATGCCATATGCAATGGTCGCAATCACCTGCGCCATGCCCATGAGCCCCATCATGTCTAGCGGGGAGACAAGCAGGGTTAACGATTTGGACCGGGTGAGTCCGACAGTGATTCGGCCGAGGCAGTCTTCGGTATCTTCTGTAGGGGAACCATTGGAGTAGTATTTGGTGTTTAGGAATCCGATACTTGGCTGAGCTACGATTGATACCTGTGCTGTTCCTCCTGCTGAGTTGGCTATTGTTTCTACGCGTAGGGTGCGGGCGTAATCCTTCTTAAGCACGGAACGGTTCAAGTTGTTTTTGTGATCTGTTGCCGTGGTCATTACAAAAAGCCCATCTGCGAATCCAGCATTGTTGGGGAATGGGTGGAGTACCTCTGAGACGAGCGTTTCTAAGTCTGTTGCTACCAGGCCATTAATTCTAGCATTGGTGTCCCAAAGAACTAATTGAAACCCCGGTGGTCGGTCAGGGAGTCCTCCAGAGGCGAAACTTCCCAGCTCCCACAGGCCGTTGATACATCTGCATAGGTCGGGGTACCGAACTGCCACGACTGAGTGGTATGTCACAGGACTAACTCTTGAACTGGAAGGGAGCATCAACCCCCAGGCATGGATGTCGCTCACTCCGGCGGTCTGAGAGTTTAAGACTGCTTGGATGTCACCAGCCATCGGAAGGAGGGTGGCGGCATGCTGCAAGATCCAGGCAAGGCGTACCAGGGATCGCGGGAAGTTGACCGTCGTGCCTTCTAGCAGTTCTGCGTCCACGAAAGTGGAGGAGTGCCGTTGCACATGCGGCTGGGCGGCTTCAAATTGGGCTCTCAGGCCTGGGAGAACGGTATTGGCTGCTCTGAGGTCTTCCGTATCTTGTGGCGAGAGTTGGCTTGTCCATAGTTGACCTAACGTGGGCTGGCCTCGTCTGAGGATTTGACTGAGAGTAGCTAAGCCTTCATTGGCCGAACCGTCCAACAGCCGGATCATTGCATCTGCAAGGTTAGCTGGCATATAATAATTTCGGTCACTTCGCAGCCCATGCTTTTTGGACAACAGGAGTTGTCGTGATCGTTTCGCGTTGCGGGCTGCACGATCAATGCCGCCGGGTGTTTGCTCCGAGTCTCCTGTCCACAGGACTAGGGGTTGCTGTCTCAGCAGGCTGATGACTGCAATTTCCCGGTCAGTACCATATTGCTGGCCTTCATCAATGACCATGAGGGAGAGCTCTTGCATGAAGCCACCCATTGTGGACCATTGCATGGTAAGATCCTGGGCTACAGTACCTCCGGTGGCTAAAATTAACTGGCACTTATTCAGCATTTGCCTTCTTTCTCTCGGGTGTATGTCGAATTTCGTGTGGGAGTAACTGCTCTTGTTACGTTCTTGGTCTCCCACCAACCTACCTATGCGCCCAAACCCCCCCGACGGGGGGTCGAGCCATAGGAGGAGGTCAGCAAAGGATCTGGTGCCGGAGTTCTCTTTACAGATGAATAATATTTTGAGGCTGTCAGTGGCATCGATTTCAATTAAGGCCAGGATGAGGATTGCCATCGACTTTGACTTGCCTGCGCCGAAAAGTCCTTGGATACACAGGTCTAACCGATTGGTGAGCAAAGCCATTGTCACTGCGCAGAGTGTGCCCAAGACATGTCCGTCGAGTTCAGCGGCGAAGGATAGTGCAGTGGTGCGGGTCCATGGGTGGGGCTCACCTTCCACGTGACATGGGATAAGTACTAGGCGTAGCAACTGGCCGCACAAATGCAAGAAATGTGATCGTTTGTTGCCATCCATTCCTTCAACTGCCGTTTGGACATTATAGATACCTAATCCCAGGTGGTATCTGCACGGGGGGGTTTGTGCGACAGCGGTAACCTCTCTGGAGGCTTGGTACATCCGAACATCCACATTGTGTGAAGGAAGAAAGTCCCTGGGACCGGGCCTTTCTGCCCCTGAACGGTCGCATCGATGGGATCCAGGCGCTGGCCAGAGGCAACATACCAGTCTTGAAGGGCTACGAACTGTTCTTGCGCAAAAAATTCAATGTCTGGCCCTGAGAGAAAAGCTACTTCGATGAATCTGGGGTTGCACTGTCTATGTATACGGGAGGCAGGCAGCTCATCCTTGCTTTTGGATGTGCGTGGCGTAATGGCTAGGACCAACCCAAAAAGGATTTGAAGATCTCTTCCGTCATCGGCTGGAGCATCTGCGGTGCCTACCATTGCGACAAGCCTTCCCGTGCCGATAGGGCTAACTTTGTGATGGTGTGCATCACTTGCTAGGAGGCTGAAGACTTCAGTTTTGCCAAGGCTCGGATGTCGGAACGCAAATGCATCTTGCCCGCCTTTGACTTTCCAGTGACCAAATTCGCTGCCCTTGAAGAGGAATTCGAATGTAATTGGTTGCCATGGTTGACGGATAGGTCCTGCACTTTGCATTGTTAGCCCTGTTTCATTATAGCCTTCGTTGGGGCTGAGCATGGGCAAATAGTAGTCTAACATGTAGACAGCCATGGGCAGTTGCAGGGTGCCAAGGAAATGTTGAACCATGGTGGTATAGTTGAGCAATTTGGTCCTTGACGCAATGGTAACAGTTGCCAACGAGGCTAAATATTGGGTTGCCTCTTGCTCCGTTTGTACCGCTGAGTTGTGAACAGCAATGTGGGTGACTAGTGCCTGTGTCGTGGTCTCAGGTAACTCGCACATAATGGCTAGTTCGCGCAGGAGTCTTTTGGCTGTTTTTGGGAGCTCGAAGCTACACCATGAGATCAGGCGGAGGGGAGCCTGTGAGTAGACCTCAAAGGGAAGCACTCCTGGGGTACCCTCTAACTGAGCCATGTCTGGTCGTCCCTCTGGGAGGGCAACTCGTGTTGTGCAGTGCCTAGGTATGCTCTCCATCCTGTGATGTGCGTGATTGCAAAGCCCCGTTGCTTTAGCAGTTTAATGTCTTGGTTAGACGGGTTCCATACGCAAAGCCGGTCATCTGCATGGTGAATGAGGTGTACCTGTCGAAGCTGAGACAGGCTGTGTGCCGTCAGTAGCGATGGTGGCAGGGCAATGGCTGCTAGCACGGTTTTGCCTTCAACGTCTGGGAATTCCGAAAGGTAGTTTCCCATACCATTCCTGCATACGAGCCAGCGCTGTGTCCTCGAATGAAAAGAGAACCTACCATGTATCCTGTTAATCTGAGATAGTCTACTGGACGGATTTCAGGAGGCAGGCATACTCCGACCAACGGATGTGCAACTAATAGCTTAGTAAAGAGTCGCAGGCCATGCGTATACCCTGGCCATGGTGGTTTCCTATGCGCTGGGGTAATGGGACAGAAGCGCAGCAATTTAATGGCTCGACTGATGATCTGTGCTTGCAATTGGTCAGCACTGGGCACTCCTAAGACACGGCACCAGGTGTGCGCACCAATGGGAAACATGGCTATGTGCAGCAGCAAGTATTCTTGTGTGTGGGCAGTTCCTGCAATTGTGCCAGCCCTTGCATTCCAATCGTCCTGTTTGCTGAGGGATGGCCCATACACATGCGCTTCCTTTTTGCAAGCTAGCAGTACATCCCATTCTTCATCGAGTTCTCCTCCACCCAACCCAGTGCACTGAACGTCCAGGGACCCTGGGTCAGCGTCATTGAGTTGCCAGGTGGTGTTATCCATGACAATGATTTTCCAGTCAGTATATTTAGGGTCTGCATGGCTAGCGAGAACTTCGTTGATGGCTAATTCTGCGTTGCTAGGGTCAATTCCCAGTCGTTGTTGCAGTGCTTCTAGGAGAGGGAGGATTTGGGCAGTAGGGAGCTGGAGGCTAGCTTGCTGACCGCAAAAGACACAGGCAGTCTCGCAAGTCTTGGGCCAGGGTGTGTGGTCATTGTTGCAATTAGGGGCTTCCACTGGCGTCCAAAGGCTCTGAAGCAGCAACACTTGCGTCTTGGTAAGACTGCGCTTTTGCGAGACATGTGGCTTGGCGACTATTTTACTCCCTCTAACGAAATCGCAGCCTGTGGGGTGTGTCCATAGCGGGGGTGCCTCATCGACTCCTATGAGCGACACAGCAAGCGGTTGCAGCCCTTTGCTTTGCCACTGTTGGAGTTGGTGCCCCAGGCCTACTTTGCTCCCATGGAAGGCATGCACTATTGGTGGCAGGCTATACCTTTTGTCTAACTCCTTGCTTTGGAACAATTTATCTCCTGGGAGGCAGAGTATGGGGAAGTCAGCTGGGAAGACAGACATAGGAGAGAGTGCACCTTGCTCGAATATAGGGCGCGCCCAGGTCAGGAAGGGCGGGGTCCGCTCGACAAAGTCCGGTCGTAAATAGCGGCCATCTCCGTGACGCGGCCATTCTGCTTGCTCCGGGAGAGGGAATGCAATGGCTCCAGCCCATTCGCCTAGCATTGCCCATGCATGTGTCCAGTCAAGCGGGGTTCTAGCTCTACATCCTAGTAAAGGGGTGAGAAGTAGCCCGCCTCTTATCGCCTCCGCGGGGTCTTCTGGCACAGCTGTAGTAGCTAGGAAACTGGCTCGGCTGTCATGGAGTGCGGTAACCCATTCATCTGCTGATCTGCGGTTGGCAGGGTGGGCTATTCGCCGTGCTTTTGGGGCGGGTGCATCGCTTGAGGAGGAGCCTTGGGCAGCAGTCAGGGGCATGCATGTATCTGGGGTTGCCTGGTCCATATCGACATCTGCTGTACCGGTCGGGATATGCCCTGTCACAATGATCAAACCGGCATTGAGTTCAGCTTTGGCTTCTGTGGCAAGGAGAACTGCCGGCGGGCACTGGCTAGAGCTGGCCATAGTATTGTGTTGCATTGCTTCGGCTCTGCTTGCCTTATCCGTCATGAGGTTGACTAATTCGGCTATCTCAAATAATGAGGTCGGCACACAGTCAGAGTCTATCAGTGCAAAATTTACAGTGGGAAACATTAGGCACAGCGCCTCCAGGGCGGCAGCACCAGCCCAGGTATAGTGGACCTGATGCAATCCTGTATCAGCATTTATGGGAACATGGATAGCAGTTGTCTTCTCCCGGTAGGGGCCAGTAACTGTATCATCTGCCTTTGATCCAGGGTGCAAAATGTGGCCAGTAGGCCGGGGGATCAGTGCCTGACAGTTTGCGGTTGTCCACATAAACATAAACGGTGGCATACTGTGGCACCCATGAGAGGTTATCCACTATCCACTGGAAGAGTGTCCTGTGATGGACCTGGCTGGCTGCGGGGCGTCGTATTCCATTCCCTTCGTCCACCATGATAGCTGGGTATGTCAGGGGTGACTGGGGCATACGACGAGAGCCGACATCGGCCCACTTCCACCTTTGCTTGATGTCGTCCATGCTAAGTGGAGTTTCAATTTCTTTTTCCGAGAGGAAAAGTTCATCCAGTTGGCGGCTTATTTGCAAGACCCCCTGGACATCGAAGAAATCGATAGGTGCGGCAATTTCCCACTGCTCTCTTGGGGGAGGCTCAGCTCCTTGTTGGAAATAAGGAGTGTCATCATCTGTCTCGAGGGCGTCAAAGTAGACCGATTGGTCACTGTCAACTGACACATCCTCGCCTGTTTTATCTGGGATGGTTGGTTCCGTTGGTTCGATGTCTGTATCTGCCCAATAGACTGGCTAAGACAAAAATTTGTCTAATAGTCAGATTTTTAAAATTTGTCTAATAGACAAATTTAAAAAAATTGTCTTAGACAAATTTTTGCTCGACAAATTTGTCTAAGACACGAGTCTTAGACAAATAAATTTGTCTAAGTCAGATTTTTTGCCCACCCTCCACGAGGAAGTTTCGAGGAAATTTCCTTGAAACTTCCTCGTGTGTTTTGTGAAACTGCCTTCAAACTACCTCATGTTTTAAAGGGAAACTTCCTCACTTTTTTGGTGATTTTTGGGGAAACTGCCTCACTATTTCTCTTACTTTTTGATACTTTTTGCACACCCTCCACAAAATGATGGAAAAATGATAAGGTAGTTTGGAGGCAGTTTGGGAGGCAGTTTGGAGGCAGTTTGAAGAAAATCTGAGGCAGTTTCAATTTGTCTAAGACAAAAAAAATTGTCTAAGACAAATATTTTTTGTCTAAGACAACTTTTTTTTTTGGCTAAGACAAATTTTCAAAATTTGTCTTAGACAAAAAAAAAGTTGTCTTAGACAAAAAAAATCTACCTAATAGTCAGATTTCTACAGAATAGGGATTAGACAAATTTTTGTCTTAGCCAGTCTATTGGGTGAGTCGTCAGGGTCAGGCGACGCCAATGAAATGAACCTATTTGATGCCATGAGCTGTTGTAGCATGCTGGCGCAGGCTTGACCCTGAACAACCGGTACCCGGTGTCAGGTTACAAGTGACCAGCCGGGACTAGTGAATACTATCTGGGCAGTGAGGGCAAAATGTATCCAATGGATTGGCAAGGCTAGGGAAACCCCGAACACCCGGTACCCGGGGTCGGGGTTCCTCGTTGCGGGGCCAATTCGATGGAAGTTGAAAAAGAGAACCAAAACAATCAGGGTTTGTCTATCACCTTGGTGTGCGAATTGATGTCTGATGGCTGACCTAGCTATAAGAACTAGTGGAGCCACAAAAGCTGCAGTGCAAACAATTTACCCAGTTACGGTGTTCATGCAACCTTCTCTGCTCAAAGTAGAGATTAGTTCTAATGGAGCTGAGATGACTGAAGACGACAGGACCTGGGACACACGCCTAACCAAGACAGCAAGGAAATCCAAATCCCAATAAATCCCCTTACTCTGGCTTGCGGGGGTCAAACTTAAGTTGGTACTCTCCCATAAGTAAAGTTTGGGGGGTATCACCCTGGCCCGCAGCTGCTTTTCTCTTGGCGCATCTGTGGGGTAGGCGGCGACAGAAATGGCACTGATCAGGTGGTTTCACACAGTCAGGTGCACTCAACGCTAGCTGGCTGCAAGTTTGATCAGTCAATAATTTCCATTTCCATATCTGTGACAGGCGAAGCTTGCGGAGTGTCTGGTGCCTGGCCATCTTGCATTCTTTTGAGGCGTTTCCTGATACGCGTCAGATGCTCGCGAGCACTGGCTAGCCGCGTTTCATGAAAGGCTACTCTTTCACTGGCTGCCTTCTCCATGTTCTGTAATGTCGGGATATCCGCTGCGGCGAGGTCAACGTCCTGTCTGGATTCACAGGCGGGCTCAGGGCTGCTAGCAACAACAGTGTCAGTGGCTTGCGTCTCTGGCGATTCATTTGGTGTGTCAGCAGGCGACGATTCTTCTGTCGGTGTCTCGTTGTCGACAGCGGATTGCTCCTTTTGAGGCTGCTGCTGTTCTTCAGCTTTGTTGTGTGTTGCAGGTTGAGAGTCGGAGGATAACACACCGGTACCCGGGGTATCCGTCTTTGATTTGCTCGTGGATAGGATCGATGGTGGGCCTGGTCTCTGGCTGAATAGCGATTGTGCACTGACCTTAGGGGGCATATGGCTCTCTTGAGGAGCTGGAGCTTCTGCCGCCGCGCCTGTACTGGGATTGGATGGCACGGTGGTTGCAGCGTTTTCTGTGCTTTGTTGACTCGCGGCCAACAAGTTAGCTGGTTTTTGGGTTTGTTTGGAATCCACTGGTCGGCTGTCTGCCAACGTCCGTTGGTTTGCTTGAGCAATGATAGATTGCAATTCCATATATTGCCGTTCTCGATCAGCCACTTGCTGCGGCGTGTTCTGAGTACCCTTCGGGTCTTGTGGAGCAGCTTCTTGTAGTGCTTGCACAGGCTGTTTTGCTGCGGTTCGTTCCGTCCACCTAGTTGGTTTCGGTGGAGGCGGAGGTTGTGAGCGCTTCGCATGCTGAGAAGGTTTAAGTTGGTCAAGGCGTGGCTGAATTTCATCTCTCAATTCAGGTGGGTCGACTCTCCTGTCTCAGCTAACCACTGTATGGTGTCTTCATGCAACCACAGGGTGGTCCTCCACAATGGGATGGTGTTATCATCATTTACCCAAAACAGTGGCGTAGGCGGTAGCAACTCATGGGCCTCCACAATCAATGGCAATAGGAAAGCCAATTTCTTCTGCTCATGGAAAATCGCTGCCCCGTTCGGGTGAACCTTAAGGTGGGTCTGATTCCACACAAAAGGGTGCACGACGCGCATGGTGTGGGCGATGTCATTGAAAATGGATAATCGAATGTCGGTATACGGTGGCGCAACACCGTAGGCTTTTCCATCCCAGGGTGGTTCAAGGAAACCCCACCGTTCTTTTCGGTTGTGGTTAACGGTCTCCCAAAAGCTGGGTAAGAATTCTTTCTCAAGGACATCAGCAAGAGTGGAAAAGATAAGCCATGGTACCTCATCGATATACAATTGGTATTCCACCAGCGTAAAGTTATATGTTGTTTGGCAATCTCCTACCCATATTGTGCCCCTCACTGCAAGGAAGCAGACGTTACTGGCATCTCGCATGTCCCAATTCATCCCAGCCGAAACGTCCAGTAAGTGTTGATCGGCAACGACGATTGGGCCAGACGGAAAGTGCGTCGGCTTCGGCATACCAGCAACAGGTACCCTGCAGTGGTAGCACTATCCGGGAGTGGAGGTTATTGCGTGGTGTGTGGTTGGACCAAACGACGGGAACCACTCGCTATTGTGGGCAGCGGCCAAACAATGGGAACCCCGTGTCAGCTTCGAGGTATGAACGGTCAGGCAAATTGAAAAATGGGGACGGGGAAGACCAAGGCAACTCTGGCTTTGCAGGTGCGGTGTCCTCACAATTTGAGCCAACGGCTGCTGACGGAGACAGTGAGTCATGATGGGATCAAGCACAAAATCAGAAAAACAACCACGGCCGTAGTGGGAAGTGTATGCAACATGTTGCCGGTGAAGGGGTTGTAATGAAAGTGCATTGTTGCTCAGTTGCGGAGGCATAAGACACAGAGGGGAGTGGCAAAGAGCAGAGCAAAGGGGTATGGGGTGGAGAGAGCGGCAAGTGGCAGGGGCAGCAACGCATGACATAGGAAGTTGGCGGGGTAGGTGCCTCGTCAGTGCAGGCGCTCAGGGTGAGATGTGTGTCTCCTATGCACGGAGTGGGGACGGGTGGGCAGTATGCTAATTGGTGCAAGATGTGCTACAAACGAGAGCCCCAAAGGAGCGTTGTCAACACGGATTAAGCATCATTTAGGGGATATAACTGTCAGGATGCTCGAACCAGGATGATGGTCTTTAGTGTGTGAACCAGGTGAGTTGAGTCACTTGTAGAGAGTGAAAGCAGCGCTGAACCCTAACCATTACCCAAGGTACCCTTGGGAACAGTAGGGAGATGATAGACACATATGCCGAGTTCCTACTAATCATGATGTTTGGGGCACAATGGGGGGTGAGGGCATGAGGGACTACTTCGTAGATGATGTTAAGTACGTTAAGCAGTATCAGCCGGCTATATCCTTTAAGGGTGGATATATCTACTCTGTGACAGGTCACCTGCTAGAGGGGTGCGATGACGGGTTCGATTGGATGACGGGTTCGATTAGATGACGGGTTCGATTAGACAAATGCAGTCCATTCCTTGCTGATTTTTTTGGGAATTGTCTCCTGTTACATATTGGCCGTGACACAACGAACGCCAAAGAAATGGAAACATCTGATCCAGGCTTTCCTAGCACGAGAAGACGGTGTGTGCGGGATCTTATTCATCAGGACCAGACCAACGCTCACTCACTCATTGCGGGAGTTCCCGGTTGGAGTGCGTCTCTGCTACAAAGATGTTATGGTCTGCTCTGGTGGTGGTTCCACAGAAGGTGGAACTCAATTCAGCCCGTAAAGGTCGCAAGAACGGTGGCAACGAATTGAAACTTAGTGGGACCTACTGATAGGGATGTGTCCGATTTTGGTGGGTCGTAAATTCGGTGAGGTAGTGAGCTGACGGGTAGTTAAAGCCTTCAGTGGAATGAGTACACATTTTCTGTCGGGATTCCAATCAGCGATAACTACGGGCTGTTGCTAGCTTTAACATGTAGTTGACAGTAAGGGTCCGTCAGTCTTTGTGGATAAGGAATACCCATCATACTGTAACAATGAACGGCATGAGAAATAATTGGCGGGGGGAGATACAAATGAGGTAGTGAGCTGATGCCAGTCTATTTATAACGGAAGGAATCCGCATGACGTGAAGGTCTCAATCAGCAATAACTACCCGGCATTGAACTGGGTTACAGCATTCTATCCCTAATGGTCAGATAGCCAGTAATGGCTGTACTGGACATCCTTTTTCTTCCAAGACGTTCAGACTGCATTGACTGTTCCTTGGCGGCAGGTGGGCACTCATTGCACACAGGTCAAAAACTTCTATCTGTACAGTGCTGCTGGGCACTTCATCGTACCAGAATACGCAGTATGCATTGTTCCGTCGTGAGCATCGTTTGGTCGCAACGGGCTATAAATCCACTTATCTCCAGGTGTGCGGTTCGTAATACTCCGCTTAGCACTTGCTCGTCAAACCCTATGTCGTCCAGGTCATCCATTGTTTCCTCCAACTGGTACTGCAATCTCGTGGCCAAAAGTTTAGCACGATGGACGAAAAGGAGCTGCTGGAGTAAGGCACGAACATGGTCAGCAGTTGCGCTGCGTGCTGCCCTGTGCATGGGAAGATCCGAATTGCCGCACAGCGCTGAACGACGTCCTATTAGGGCAGGGCAGTGGACAGGAAGCACGGAGACGGGTAAGCTCTAGCCCAAATTTACGGGCGCCATGACAAAAACACCCAAAAAATATGCACTTGGAGCACCTCCTACGGCAACAGGCCAATAGTATGCTTGGGTGTCCTAGTGACTAATTGGGTATGATTACCTTATAATGGCGGACGGTTGCTGAGTATAGTGGGCGTCCCTAATCAGCTACATCCACTGGTCAAGCTGGATATATTTAGGCAGGGGGGGATAGTGGCTAGCATGGGAAGAGTTTAATTGTGCAGATAGAAACCAACAGCTACCATTCCCTGATTGTGGAAGCCAATGGATTTTGAAACGTAGCTCCATCAAGGCGTCCCGCTCGTATCCAGTAGACTGTTCCCTTAGTTCATGGGTCTTGGCAGAGATAAGTAATTCTGTGAACTCGTTGCCTACTTAGCGCACGTGGGTTGCTCTGAGGGGGTGAACTTTCCATCGCACCAGACTTTTGGTCCCTAGTAGTGTTCAGTAATTGAGGTCCTGTGCAGTCCCTTTGGGTTATGGGGAGATAAATTATTTGGCAGTCAATCTGTTGAGTTTTGCACTCAAAAGAGTAAACAAACAGTGATAACTGACTGTCATGATGCTGGCCGGAGCTAGGGCAACAGTAATTAGGAGGCACCAGCCAGTGTAGCAACTACTTTCAACATGTCTGAAGAGTTCATCAACCTCCGAAAAAATTATTGGGTAATTAAATGGTCACTCAGTATTTGCACAGGGCTCGCAATCAAAACCAGTCAGATGGACATGCCCGAAAAGTGGTAAGGACGTTGACCCCTGCGGTAGAATACAATTTTTGGGTACAATAGAGGGTCTAGGAAGGTAAAATGTTCCACGTCTTTCCTTTGGACACAGTACCAATCCGAAGGGGCCTGAGTTCATCGGTGCGCGGAAGTACTTCCACCAGCATTTAAAATGGTCCTTGATCCTCTTTGAGAAATCTTGCGATGTCTCAAAAGGTGACTTGTCCGAGAGGCTGGTCTGTGCAAGATCTTGTTTGCCAGAAAATCTTGCCAGCTACCGTTCACTGATTGTTGACGCCCATGGTGTTAGCACTGCTCTGTTATGATGGATTTCGGGACTACGTTTGTAGCCAAACAAAACTAAAAAATTAAGTTTATGCCATGGGCCTTGGCAGAGACAAGCAAGCCTGTGCACGAGCTACCTCCTTGGCTCACATGTAAGCAAGCTGTTGCAAAACAATGCCTGGTGCTTCTGGGTGAACTTCGTCCGAGACACTAGTGGTAGAACTTGCTGACCGAACAGCTTCCAGAGCACTAGAGAGCTTCACAGCTGCATGCTGTCGTCTGGCATATGGGGCAAGTCAGAGGCTGTTTCGGTGCGGATGAAGCACATAACACTATGGGGGCACCGGTTCGGAGCAGTGCACCGCTTACAATGAAAAGTAGTTAAAACCCTCACCATTACCCAAGGTACCCTTGGGAACAGCAGCTGTCCTACAATGATAGCCCTCTAAGTTTTACCAAGCTCTGATTATGAGGTACCATGGGCGGCGAGAGCGCTAGCTACTTCAGATCGGCAGTACATATGCCTCTGCAAGCTTTATCACATTGCGCGAAGGAGGAGCCATCGAGGTACTTCATTGTCCCGTGTCGGCGGTGCATGGCCATTTATCTTCTGCTGGGTCGTGTGGAAAGTGATGTCCGTCACCCGGGAGCAACCCTCATTCATGCAGCGATTCCCCTTAGGAATTCCCCATAACAACATTGATGGGGTTTCTACGGATAGGCCGAGATAGTGCGCTGGCTGGTAAGATGACAGTGAGGCGCAAATCCAATTACGGGCGTTCGCTCAGTGTGGAGAGGTTTCCAACTCAGCAATAACTATCAGATAGCAAAGGTATGTCATGTATCTCGTCATAAAGGGCCCCTTTCAATGTGGTAATCAGGACATAGGACAGATGGGCAACAACTATCCCTGGGAGCAACCGTCAGTCATCTGACCAGTGTTATGAAGCAGCCACCAGCAGGATTAGCTACGTTGGTGGGAGATCAGAAGTCGGGTGCTTCGGTAGTGCGCTGATGGATACTGTTATGGTCAAAATGCAGAGAAGATATACCTTCCCCTGTGACTTGCGAATCAGCAATGACTACCCGGCATTTGCTGGCATCTAACGGCGTGAACAGTGAAGGGTCGTCCATTCCTTTTTACTATTATATATCCCATGCGACAGATGAAGGTATTTAAGTGGCACGAAACACTGAAGGGCAGAGTGGCTCAGCTTTAACTGCAGGTGCGCCTGACTTGCTGGAAAAAAGCCCGGATGGAAATGCCCGAAAAATGGTCAAAAAACTAAACAACAACTTTGATCCAATGTTCCAAGGCTTTCCTTCGGACAGACGGCAATCGAGATTCAGATGCAGCAACTGACCACTGCTCCTTTTTGTGCTTTGTACCAATTCGAAGGGGCCTGAGCTCATCGATGCGAGTCGCTGGAACCCTCTCCATTACCCAAGGTACCCTTGGGAACGGCAAGTGTCCTGTGGCAATTGCACGGGTGCCCTTGAACAAAGGCGTTTAGTGGGCGCATTCACAGGGCACCTCGAGTGAAGTAACTGTCCAATGGGGTGAGCAGGACGGAAATGCCACATGGAACTTGTCCTCCTGCTAGTCCATCATCTCGGGGCAACCTATTAAACTGATGAATGGAGATCTATTGGTAGGGATGTGCCCTATTTCGGTGGGTAGTCACCTAAAGGAGGCAGTAAACGGAAGGGTGAAGTGAAATCTTTCGATGGCGTGGGTACACATTCTCTGGCGGGATCCCAATCAGCGATAACTACAGGCAGTTGCTAGTTCAACATGCAGTTGCCAGTAAGGGTCCGTCAGTCTTGGTTGATAATGAATTTCCATCGTACTATCACAACTAACTCATGAGTGGTCAGGTCTATGGGAGCTTCATTGGGAAGGGAGGAAATACCCATGGTGTGTTGCCTTGCTCAAGCGTCTCTGTTACAACCGCACAAAAGCATAAGCCGAGAGTCATGTACTTCGCTTCGTGATGCTTGCGTTTGCTGAGGAGTTGGAGTATAGAAGGAAATTCATTCGTTTTTTTTTTTCCCTTGTCCCCACCCTTTCCCCTGGGTGGGAAGTTGATTCCCTCTGGACACTCATAGGTAAAGCAAAAAGGTGCTCTAGGTAGCTGTGGAACTACACAGTAGGATACACTAGTAATCAAACTGTGATCTGGACGCAGCCGTATTTGACAATTACGACAGCCTGGCAACCTATTAGCATCTGCAGGGTCCTATTTAGGGTTAGCTTATGCTCAGTGGGCGGCTTAAACTGGGTTCATCCTGGGGGACTCGTTAATCATCTGGGAGTGCCATAGTAGCTGGTGGGCGACAGAGGGTCGACCATAACTTGGTATCCTCCGGGTCACTGAGGCGGACACTAGTTCGCATTTGACACTTGGGCGAGTACACTTACGTATGGAAAAGGCCTTCCCCTATCCTAGGCGTGTGGTTCAGTGTTAAAATGTCCTCACGGGTCTTGTTCAAGTGGGGAGTGCTACCTAGGGTACCCCTGGGAGCCTTCCCCACTTGACCTGACCAGGTTTCATGAGGCATGAGAGCTAAATTGGCGGGGGGTAGGTACAAATGAGGTAGTGAGCTGATGAAAATCAATTTGCAATCACAGATGGGATCCGCATGCACGTGAAGGTCTCAATCAGCAATAACTACGCGGCGGCGGCCAGTAACTGCTTAGACAGTAGCAGGCCGCCTGGTCTTGAGGACAAGTCACCCTCCGCAAGATCACGTCAACCTAGCGGGTGGCAGTTTTATGCTCAATGGGTGGCGAAAGTCGGGTACATCATAAAGGCTCATTATTTGGGTTGGAATTAGCCCAGGATAGGTGAGCTACAGATAACCGGTTGCCTTTTGGTCACCGAGGCAGCAACAAGAAGCAGGACGGACGTTTCAACTAACTCACGTCGGGCGTTCACGTCGGGCGCGCAATTTGGCAAGAGCTTCCAAGGGGGTGGTGCAAATGTGTGGGGATCCTTTAGCAGTACGCTGCTTGCGTTTGCAATGGTGAGATGTGCGGCGGGTGAGGGCTAGGGCTTGGCAACTGGCGGTATGCTTGAGGGTTTCTACGTATGCGTTGTGCGCAGCTGCAAGGGAAGTGACTTTGAACCATGGCTGATCGAAAAAGAGCTGATGTTTGGACAGAACTTCTTTTTCAATTTGCCTTACCATTTGTTCAGGAGGCGGAGGAGCAACCAAGAAACCATCATGGAGCCACACCAAGGATTGTGTCGGGTGTCGGGCAATGAGTGCGTGAATGGTGTCTTCAACAATTAGGGCTTCAAAGTGCTCCAGCAATCTAAAAGCGCTGTCATTATGGTTGACATTGAACTCTGGGCGGAATCGTGTTAACAACTGAGTAGTCAGGGTTGTACTCAAGGACCAGAGTTGGTGAAGGGTAGCGCTTACACTAGCACTGGGGGAGTCATCAACAAGGGATCTTAGATATCGGTATGTAGCATCGAGGGAGCTGTTGATAATCCTCAGTGGGAGTTGCTTGATAGTGTCAGGGTAGATTGCTTGTACCTTTTGGATACAGGGGTCACGGGATAGCTGTGCACGAAGCTCATCAATGGTTGGGAGGGGTACAAAGTCCGGCGCAAAAAGTAATCCCAGGCGTCGGACAAGTTCCGTCCGCAATGATTCCGTCCGAACAATAGAAGCCTGGCAGCCCTCGGTAGTCTCTGGCCTCCTATGGTGCAGCAATATCTACGTCCATGGTTGTCGGCAGCTTTGGGGGAGTAGTCAATTTCGATACTGCAGTTTTGCGGTAGACAGGGGGAGAGATAAGATTCAATCAGCTGGCGGTGATGGGGGTGGAGGGTCACGTGTTTGCGGAGGAGACCGTGGTCAATGCTGGGTCTTTCCACTAGGGTAAGTGTCGGCTGACTCCAGGGTTGTTCAAAACATTGAATGTGGAAGCCCCCTACTTGAAAAAGGGCTGTTGGGAATGATGGTCTAGCCAATAGGAACTGAGAGGCTTGCCCCGCCAAGTCATCCGCTATGCCGTTCGCAACTCGAGGCAGGTATATGAAAAGACTATGGGGGAGGTGCAAACTTACAGTAGCGCGAATGCTTTCCAGTGGTTGGTGCATGTCCAGTCTTCGGAGGCGGCCTGCAAATTGAAAGTACTTAATGACAGGAAGAATATCACCTTGGATGACCACCTTAGGCGTGAGGCCACGGCTTGATAGAAGCTGTTTAACGACAACAGAGATTTCTTCCACCAGATACAAACAGGCCATGATTTCTGCTTCTATATTGTCTGAACAATGCGGCAGAAAAACTGACCGACATGCAATAACACGAGACCGACCACCTTCTATTACATATATGACATATCCTGCTCCTCCTAACGTTTCTTCGCGCATACAACTGCCATCGAATTGGCCTACGATTTGTATTGAGGGTTCGGATGGCGAATCGTCGGGAGGGATCGCTAAGATCAACTCATCAGGACTTACGGATTGAAGAGCTGTGACTGTACATAAGGAATCAGCCGAGTTGGGGCAGGCTGGTACAATCTTGGCATTGGGGCGGAATCCCGCAACCCGGGCTCTAGCTGGGGCAATGAGGCTAAGCCATGGATGTCCGAGTGGGAGCACTGCGATGGGTTGATCCGGGGCAATGGATGTGAGAGCTGTGCAAACCAGATCGGGAAGTGCTGCAGAGTGGAGAGTGACTGCTTCATTGGCAGCGGTTTGCATGTAGCAGGGGTGGTTCTGGTTGTCTGTACCAACATGCTGGGGTCTTACCGGCGACAGAGGCTCCGGGAGGAAACGAGTTGGGATAGCCTGCAGAGCGTTGTCATGTAGGCGGGTTAACCATTCAGGGACACTTAGGGGAACTGAGGATGTTGCATGCTGCATGCCTCCATGCTCGAGCAAGAGTCGGCGGAATTGATGCAGAATGTGGCTCGCGATCACGCATCCGGCTGTGTTGACTCGGGCTAGCTGATCCAATGATCTCACTGGGTTGGAGGTAGGTGACAGGATATTGGCAACTAGGACAGGCACTATGCAAAAGCGAGCCCAGTGTTGAGAGGAGTTATCTCCATGTCCGCACGCTACGCAGGGAGCAAGATTTCGGCCACGGTCACGCCAGGAGGCAGGAACTGGAAAAACTCCCCGGGTAGATTCCGCGATGGCGTGCCAGTGGGATGTGGCCGGTATCCCCCATCTCTCACTACTGTACAGAGTGGTAGCGTTGATATTGTGATCATGGCAGCATCTTTCACAGGCTGGGGCAAAGTTAAGTCCGAGTGGGTACAAGCGGGTGTGAACTCCACAGAGCTGGCATGGCTGCTCAGCCTGAAGAGAGCCTACAAGACGAAGCCGAAGGCATTCATCGTCATCCTCACTTACTGCCCAACGCAAGACAGCAAAACGTGCAACCCCATGAACAGCAAGTTTAGGTACTGTGGCTAAATTGGTTAACCAAGCCCATGATACTCCACCAGGCAGGAGTTGTAAGCTTACTCTAGATTGCAGATATTGCAAGGCATGCACTTGTATGGCCTGATAAAGGCTAAGTTTAAGCTGACGGAGGAATTGGAGGTGTTTTCTTCTGGTGTTTTGTCCTGCAGTTATGCGTAACAGGTTACCGACTGTGTCTAGTCCGAGCAGGGGGATCCATGTTCGGAAGATGCGTTGGACAACGGCTCCTTGCCTTGTCTCTACATCCGGGTACCCCGGTGAGAGAAAGGCGGTAGAGCCGTTTTGTCTAAGCCAATAACCTAAACACGCTGCAGTGAGTGTGACCGCTGGGTCTAGCGCAGGCGCAATACCTAGCCACCTAAATATGTGTGGGAGATACCGTGCGGCCAGCCATGGCCTTCCCAGAATGAGTTTCGCAGAGCGTTGCTGGTAGAGATTGATGTCGTCCGGGTTAAATACAAAGTATGTGCTTTGATAGATATTGAGGGACAAAATAAAGCAGTTATTGGCAAGGCTTCTTTGCACCACTGAGTGGGCAGGTGTGGCGAAGAGAGCTAGCCGATGGTTAGCTTTGGACATGGCTTTGGGATTAATGGCTTGCGTGCTTATAAGCTCTTCCACCGGGGCCCACCCTTGATGGCTGCGGGAAAATTTACCATATAATAGCAGACCTAGTGCCGTAGCCTTTCCCTCAATGAGGTGGGCTCCCCAGTTGGAGCATTCTAGCGCATTCAGAGTACTCTGGGAGGCTGGGTGGTTAACAAGTACGCTGCATTTGTTGGAGCAACTACACTGTACGAGGAACAGTGGGTCAATTTTGGCAACATGTCCTCCGGCCAACACAACATCAACCTCTGCTGGAGTAAGACACACAAAAAGATTGGCTCGGCACACGATAGTGGTGGTGCTATAACCAGCTCTGTGAACCAGTGCTTGTCTCAGTGTAGCATGACCTTGCAATCTTTGTGTCCATTGTAATGGAGGGCATTGGTCAATCTGGCCAGAGCTAGCTGCGTGCATATTTACACCACCAGTTCGCCAGCAGTGGTGCTCATCTATTTGGATGCCGGCGGATCTGAGGCGGGTGCAAATTTGCCAGGCGTCTGAGAGCCATTGCATGCCGGCAGTGGTATCTCCCACCATTGTAGTATCGTCTACATACCCTTGCACTGTAAGCATTCCGGGGATTCGGTTGAGATAAGTCAGAACAGGGTCCATGGCGACACAAAACAGCAGGACGGAAAAAGATCGACCCATGTCAACACCTGCGACAATCATTTTAGAGGGTAACAATTTGCCTTGGACCTTGTGTCTACATCTACGGTAAAGAAGTATATGCCGGGTATACATGATGATCCACCAGGGGGCTTTGCACGCTGATAGAATCTGTAAGATCCAATATGGGTTAATCCGCTCGAAGGCTTTGGACAGGTCCAATGACAAGCATGCACATGGTGCGTCTTGGTCAAGGACAGACTGGACAGATTGGACAGCACTTTGTGGTTCACGAAAAAGGTTTAGGACCGTCTGAGAGGGATGGAGTAATGGAGCAATGGCTTTGGTCATGACTGTCGCAATGCTTCCGTCTATTACTCTCTCAAACGTCGATGGCATGCCCAATGGACGGAAATTATCAGCAGTGGGGCCCATTTTGGCTTTCGGGATCCATGCTTGAACTGAGCAGGGGGGAGGGACAGATGATCTACAGATGTCATTAAGATGCGTAATCATCGCTTCTGATGACGTGCCAGGGTGGAGTTTCCATGCAGCATAGGGTATTCCATCTGGGCCTGGGGAAGAATCGTTGGTGGCAAGAACAGTTCGGACTAGGTCATCCGCTCCGGGTGGGGGAACGTGTGGCCAGGGCTGGGCTTGTGCTTTGTACTGTTCGAGATAGTCTGTCCACTCAGGATCATATTTAACAGGTGGCTGGAACCAGAACTTTCGTGTGGCTAACATGGCTGCAGACAAGTCCAGGTCGGTTTGGCACTGGTTGCCTGCGCCATCCAGGATAGGACCATTATAGAAGACTGTTCGTGGGCAGCTAGCTCGCAATCTTTGCCACAGAGGGGCGCTAGTGCCTAGGCCACGACTGCGTAGTTTCATCTCTATTCCTTGTGATAAGATGTTGTTGTTGCAACTGAAGATCAAGGAGCTCGAAACACTTCCAAAGGAAGGTACGAGGGACCGTGATGACAGTGGATGATTGGCAATATTCTTCCAGGGCAGGTCGGAAACCTGGAAGCACGGCCAGGAGCTCTTGTAGCAAATGTTTAGAGATATTGAGAAGTGGCTGATCAGATTGGATTTTTTTTTCCGTCCAACGCCGTATGGCTTCCGCCAGGTCGTTCAACATGTTTCAAAGCATGTTGCATTTGGAATTAATTGATTAATTAAGTCACGCAAGGCCGATGCTGTAGTGGCCGCAAAAGTAAACTGGTGGAGGACCTATACATAGTCCTATGTACTGTCACGTTCATTGGAAAACAAACAAAAACAAAACACCAGCAAACAAAACAACAAAGCACCAAAACAAGAACCCACACACACAAAAAGCAAACACCAACACAAAACACCAAGCAGTGACGTGACAGTTACCAGTTTATAGGTGAAAAAGATCAATTGAGGCAAGAGGTGATAACTTAATATCATCTCGGCGCATGCAAATGACAACTTGTGTGCCATGTGGACGCAGGCCCATAAAAATAACCAACAACAAGACCAACCACAAAATCACAATGGGCCACTTGGGAGGGTGCAGGAAGCAACAAAGCTCAATGCGGAAACCAGGGATCCCCCCAGCCAGGATCCCCGAGATCACAAAGAGCAGCCTTAACGGCATGACCTTCACCCTGACACTTTGAAGCAAACACCGACAAAGCCGGGTCGCAACGAAAGTGGTGAGAAAAACTACCGCAGTGAAACAGGAGAGTGAAACATGATCTAAGGTGAAAATGACAGCAAGGCTACGGCACTCAGGGCACACTCAGAGTCCGCTCAGTAGTGCTTTTCCAATCATCATACTCGCAAGAGTTATCCATGTGCATTGCCACGAGTGCAGAAAGGCTCTGTGCTCAGTTGTCTTTTTCCTCGCATCAGCATCAAAATTGTGGTTGCGGTAAGCACCACTGTGCTAGTGCTCTTGCAATTCGTCTTCATGGTATGGGAGATTGTACTCATCAGTGCGTGGTGATATCTGAGCATTAAGCTCTTCCGATGACGTGCTGGCTCCTCTGGCTGTATGATCAAGCTGTAGTATGGCTTTCTGCGCCTGGGTTACTTCGTAACTGGCAGATATTGTACAACTATCCAATATACAGCCAATCTGGCGGAGTTGGCGCATGGCCGCATCAAGGTCAGTGACCCTCTGGGATGGGATGTTTTGGATGCCTTGAAGCTTCTGGCGTGCCTTCTCTAGAAGTTTGGTGGCATCATCGACTTCGCTGGTAGTGACCTGGCAGAGGGTCAGTTGGGTAATGGACTTTGCAAGACGATGGACAGCGGCGTCTATGATAGGAGTGGGTCGTTCCATCCCAAAAGACTAAGCTGTCCACAGGTTTTTCGGTAGACGTAAAGCCTCTGGCATTCAGTTAACACTCACCGTGTTGCAACCTTGGTCGAGGAAAGGCATTTAAGTTCGACTTAGAAAAACGCGTCGCCACCACATCTATCGTCAAGTATGGCAGCATTTTTACGCAAGGCAACGTAAGGAAATGTTATTATTTTGTTTATTCGTTTTACGCATCACGAACGTTCTCATTGGAACTGCATCAACGACCATGTTAATTCGGAAGTGATGTGGAATGAGTCGCAGCACACCTTTTTTAACACGATGGGCTAGCAAGTACGTGGTCTTCTCCTCGCCACGCTGAACACTTATATCACAGCAGGGATGATGCACTGGGTTGCATATCCAATGCAGTGCACAGGAAAAATTGTCAAACCAAGTTGAACGGCTGGATCCAATTGACCCCGCCAGGGAAAAATGACGAAGCAGACGACGCTATGGTGTCTGCAAAATGTTGTCTTGATGGACTGTACAATCTTGAACAGCGGCAACAGGTTGTCGAATTGGTGTGTCACAAATGTCGGCGACAGCCTCGAGGATCAGCAAAGAATCGTTCAAAATGTCAAGATTGTCTTGGTGCAACTGTAAATCATAAAAGGTGCCGAACCAAGCTTTGAAGCGTTGTAAGCCATTGTAAGCTGGCCAAATCAAGGGTCGATGCTGGGCCCATGCTTGTTGTTTCAAGGTGGTAAGCTTGAGTGGTGTGGCCGGCATGTTAATCTCAGAGGGTATGGACGGCTCACATCCCGGGAACAACTCCGTCTCCAAAATCGCCAATGCTTTTGAACAAGCAGACCAAAGAGTGTAAAGGGACTGCAAGTGAATAGGGGCACCGACTTTGTCGATAATGGCGTGCAAGCACATACAGATGTCTTCGATGGCTAAAATTGATCCTGTCCTGTAGTCATCATCCGTGGGCACAGAAGCGACGGATGCTCGAAGAAAATGTAGGACCACCACGAGCAATGTCATTGTGTTAATCATGGTTGGCATAGTCACCCAAGGGATGGGTGGGCGGGTGAAAAACAAAAAAGGAAAAACCCACGAGCAAGATGCACGGATCTACCAGGTCAAAATTGCTCTTGTGTGTGGGCACTAGCCAAAATGGCACGGATGCAAATGGATGAATGTACAAGCATGCAATGAACAAGTTGCCAACAAGACACTGCATCATTTGGCCAAGACATCACTGTTGTTCAGGTTGTTAAGTTTCGGCAGCATGTTTGTTAATCGCCACGGTACAGGCGTAGTTTCTTTTTGACGATAACTGAAATACGAGACGATAGACGGAGTATAAACGCTCAAGATGTTTTCAACATCTTGTTTCTAAGAGGAACTTAAAGTACTATCAGGGGGCTGACAGTAAACTTAAGTTCGACTTAGAAAAACGCGTCGCCACCACATCTATCGTCAAGTATGGCAGCATTTTTACGCAAGGCAACGTAAGGAAATGTTATTATTTTGTTTATTCGTTTTACGCATCACGAACGTTCTCATTGGAACTGCATCAACGACCATGTTAATTCGGAAGTGATGTGGAATGAGTCGCAGCACACCTTTTTTAACACGATGGGCTAGCAAGTACGTGGTCTTCTCCTCGCCACGCTGAACACTTATATCACAGCAGGGATGATGCACTGGGTTGCATATCCAATGCAGTGCACAGGAAAAATTGTCAAACCAAGTTGAACGGCTGGATCCAATTGACCCCACTTAACCGCATGCAACACGACCGCTGCAGCGAGGAAAAGGTCCTTGCAAGTTAATTGATGCACGAAAGAATGAACTGGACCGCAGCTTCAACCTCACTCTTCACAGCTCTTTGTCCAAGGGATTCAATCTCTTTGTCACTTCTGGATGGTTCATCGGCTGGGTTCGACTTGGAAGGCACTCTGGCATACCAAGGGATAATGGAAAACTCATCTTCCAGTGTGAGCAAAAGATTTACGAGTTTCAGAGGTGTTACGGTTCTCGCCGATCCAGAAACTGCAACATCCCTTGCACTGTTGTTGTCAACAAAAATCACAATAGGTCGGTTCAACAAGTCGTCCTTCCAAAGTTTGACTGCAACGATGACCGCTATGAGCTCTGCTTCAAAAATCACAGTCTGCTTGTGATCCGGGAAACCAAGAACTGCCAGATCGTTCTTGTCGAGGCAATATGAGAAGTGTCGCAGGGCTTTGCCATTCTCATCATACAAGACACCTCCCACGCCGGCCGGCCAAGATGCATCAGAGGGTTCGAAGCTGGCGTCAGTAAACACAAACCGAGGCTTGTTGGTGCCAGCAATGATTTCCTTGGACTTCCCGGCATTCAAAACTTTTCTGAAAGTGGTCAGCGCCGCTGCCAAGGCGTCACACACCTTACTCGAATTGTTGTTGTAGGCATGGAGGGTCACCTGCTTGAGACATATCTTGCTAGCCCTTCCCCAAACCCGTGAGTTTGCAAACTGCATCCTTCCGCGCAGAGACAGAGCAGCGGCACTAGAGAGCGTGCCCTCCTTTAACGCTTTGTCGATGCAACCGCTGAGCTCCAAAATCCTCTTCTCTGTATTTTGCATGAGCACAACTCCCTTCGTCCAGTTATCGAGGGATATCTGCACGCCCAGAGCTTTGAAGATGTTACTGAAGGGAAGATCTTTGTCACCGCCAGACACCCTCCAACCCAAAAGATCGAAGAAAGTTTGCACACAACCCGAAACAATCGTAGCACAAGTCTCCCGAGAAAGACAGATAAAGTCGTCGAAATAACTCGACCAGATCAGGCCTAACCCCTTTGCACCGAGGTACCAAAGGGAGTGTGCCACTCTCAAGAAGGAATAGACAGACTTTGTGGCCCCGAAGGGCAAGGCCTTCATCTGATAGATTTCAGCCCTGTCGGTGTTTGGGTTGTAGACTGCTATATACGCAGCCCAAGCAGAAGCTTCTGAAACAATCATCTGTCTGTAGGCCGATGCAAGGTCGAATGTCTTTCCCAGCCACCTGTTCGAGCGATCACCAATGTTGATTTCTCTGAGAAGCGCTGCAACGAAATCGAGGGTGTGGAGATAGGGTGCTGCACCTGCTTGCACGCAGCCATTCACCCCTGAGGCAGAAAAATCATCAATCAATCTGACTTTGTCACCTTGCCGTATGCCGAATCTTCGATTAACGATGGCGTGTTCAGGAAGGTCCTCTTGCTTGATGGGTCCGCATATCCAGCCATCTGCTTTCTCGTCCAAGGTTTTTCGGTATACTTCGGCATCGATCTCACCGTCACCCCCACTTCTCATGCTGGCCAGTGTCGCATCCCTGGATGCCTTGGCACTTTCTTTCAGTTCACCAACAGATTTGGTGGCTGGCTTGAACGCCGATGTCATCGATGGCACTTGACCCACAGAGCCCACAAGATCAACTCCCTTCAAAAGCTCATCGACCACTTCCATGTCGTCGTAGTTGTAGCGCTCCAAAAGGGTTTTCCAAAGAAGGATTCGTTTCCCTTGCAAAATGACTCTGGCATGATCTGGAAGGGCCGCGTGAACTTTCTGCTCTTCTTTCTGCAGATCCTTGGCAAGGGTGGACCATTCCGAGAGGGTCTGGAGCATGGTTTGGCACAGCTGTTTTGGGGTGCTCTTCAAGTTCCACTCGATAGCTTCTTCAAGCGCGCATGGCAGGACGGCGCTCCATTGGGATGGGTGACCAGCTTTCACCGCTTCTTCAACAAATTCTTCAGGGGTGTGGTAAATCCCAAAGGCCATGTCCTTCTGAGGAGCGCTATCAGCCACATCATCTATATCCCCCCCATTTGTCCGGATAGGTGTTCGTCGCAAATATTTGGCGCCAGGGGGAGGTTCTTGCCAGCTGGTCTGCAGTGAACTCCCTGGCAGACAAGGGTCCGGGTCATGTAGTGGCCGCTTGCGATGATGAATGGACTTGAATTCTGGCACTAACGGTGGCAGTTTGGACGCCCTGGGTTGGGTGGACGTGACTGCGCGCAAGTGCTGCAGAGTCGGACCCTCACTCAATTGCACCGCAGGTGGGAGCCAATCTTTTGAGACTGCTACTTCTGCGAAAACACATGCAATCGCATAGGCCAGGTCAACAGGGTAAGCGGCTTCCTCCTTTGTGCTGAATTGCTGTTTGTCCATGTCGTAGCCCCATGGCTTGTGGATATGCTGCTTGGATTGACCTGGGCACGTTCTGCAGATGTTGAAGAAACCATCATTGTTGTGAAGCAAAGCGGTCCATTTCGGTCTCTGTCCACCGTATGCACAGGCTTGATGGGCTGTAAATTTGAATAGTTTCATCAGCGGCTGGGCAAAAGAGGTCAGCCAGTATAAGGAGCTTCTGGGGTTTTCTATACAAATGACCTTCCCGTGCTCCACACAGTAGAGTGCAATTTCCGTGAGGAATGCATACAGTGTATTCGCAGCACCCACTCGAGCTTTTTGGCTTCCCGTTAACGTGGGTAATCCATCTGGATAGGATGAAGATCTCAACGGTGGGGGTCCAGAACGCCGCTTTGAGCCCGGCACATGAATGGGTATGTTGCGCGCAAGGCTGCAGGTCCCGCATGGCGGTGCAGCGAATACTCCCAAGCATTGCTCTGCTTGCACCCACTGCCAGAAAAGCGACTGACCGCTGCTTGTTGTCAAATCGGCCGTGATGACCTTTGCAACGTTACCGCTGAGAATGTGGTCCACTCCAAAGGAGGCCGTAAGTCCCAGAAAACGTAGGCAGGCTGTGACCCGAGCGGAACCCGCAAACATCTCAATAATGAAGGGCTGTGACGGTGCAGTAGGCTGAGGCTGCTTCAGCATGGCGTCATCTTTACATGCAGCAAAATTGCGTGGCTCTTCGGCCACTGGCACTGAATTGGAGTGCGGCGCTTCGGCCGATGTTGCATCATTGCATTGGGGCTTTGGCTGTAGTCAATGCTTGCCATGGTTCTTCATGGAGTGGTTCCCAAAGCATTTTGCGCACACATGATGCCCCTTCGTACACTTCGCCCCGTCCGTGGCTCCGTCACAAGATCCAATGTTGTAGGAAAAACATATTGGCTCGCCTGAAGGGAGGGAAGCTTTGCCGCCTTGGTCACGGATCTGCTGTGGGATCCTGGGCTCCCATTTGGTTTTTCCCTTGCCTTTCCCTTTGGGCTTGTTGATGGATGGCTTCACAAAAGGCTTGGGCCCCGCATGCGGCTTGGCCTTGGGAAAGGACGGCGATGGCTTGGTCTCAGTCTTCTGTGTGGACCTGCTCGGCAATGGCATGAGGATGAAGGATACCTCGTAGCTCTTCAAAGCTTCATCCAGCTTGCTATCAATGGGCTTTGTGCCATCAATTGCACGTCGAGGCTTAACATTGTCCTGGATGAGCTTCTTCCAAACTTCTTTGTCAGCATTCACCAGCTGGGACACATTGCATCGCGCAAACCCGGCTGGGGGCTCCCTGTGCAGGTGTGTGAACAATGTTTGTATGTACTTCTCATGGATGGCAAAGGAACAGATGTCCGCAAAATCCAGCGCCAAACCCCTTCGGCGAAGGGCTTCTTGAACCTGGAGCGCTGATTGGGCAGCGATCTCTAAATCTCCCCCGCGCTCCTTCACAATGAGTTTCGAAGCTTCCACTTCCAGAATTTTGTCGGGTTGTTTCGCAGACGTCAGCTCATGAAGTCGGCTGACGCATTTCTCAGGAGGGATGTAGGACACCTGGTTCTTCTCATGCATCTGTACGGCTTGGTCAAGGAGACCGTGTCCGGGTTCTGTCGCACCTTCGATCACTTGGCCAGCAAGTCTCGTCTTCAAATTGTTCAGGCGCATTTCTCTTTCCGCCTGGGGGAGCTTCTTGGCGATGAAGTTGTCAGGCTGTGTAACTTGCTCTTTCAGGAGCGCCAGGAGCTGCGTTTGAGATTCAAAAAGCAGACGCTTCAGGGTGGCCACGGCTCCCACTGTAACATTCGGATCAATTGTTTTGACCCATGTGGCGAATTTCACATCATCAATTGTCTGTCCCGGCTGTCCAAAGGAATAAGCAAGCGTAGAAATGGTGGTGATACCTGCTGTTTCCAAGGCATTTTTCAAGGTGGCCGGGACCTTGCAATCCGACAACCTTTGCTCAAACTGTGCAGTGCTATCGGCAAACGAGGACATGATCGCGGGCAGCGTTCGAAAGGAGGATCTTAAGTCAGATTCAACATGACACTTTCCTGTCTGAACTGAGTACAGGAAACGTTCGGTTTGAAAAATGCACAGGACAGGCTATGTCAATGGTTCAGGATGGATTACTTGGAAAAAGAAAAACATGATAACCCACTTCATGCTTTGCAAATTCTGGAGCCGGTCGGCGAACATTAGATAACATGCCACGCACTGTGTCCCATGGACTTTGCAAGAACATCACTGCATGAGCTTCACCGCTGCAGCGTTCAACACGTGACATGCTCACCAACCGCTCCTTTTTACATCTTCCTGGCACACATCTTGTAGATGACATTCCAGGCACTCGATTCGGTTGACCTGCTATATGCATCTGTCAGCCTCTTGCCACAGCTCAGGAACCTAATGTTCCAACCCTCGTCACCCTGTTCATGCCTGTGGAGGATGTGGCTTTTCCTGTGGACATACCATAGCTCGTCGGCTGGTACCTTTGGCCTAAAACGCCTGACTTTTGTGGGCGGCTCCTCAATCGCACTGGAGGCGGAGCTTTCAGCGTCACTTGACGACGAAGAATCGGATTCATCCGAGCTGACAATGATCTCTTCCTCCACGATCTCACACGGACACTCTTCTTGCTTGCACTCGATTTCGACCGGGCCCGACTCACCTTGGCTCATGACATGCCTGTTGACGGGCGGTGCCGGAGGAAATGTCGGAAAGAAATCTCTTCCCGGCGCATCTGGCAAGAACCTGCCCTCAGCGATCTCCACAATCACAGACTGGAGCTCTCTGGTCGGAGCAACCGTCAAGTCCCTGCTGTAGATAGTGTAGGTGTCGGCCAGGGCACCAGAGTGCCTACCCAGTATCGACCTCGTCGTTCCTGATAGGCCGTATTTTGCGCACCAAGACAGCGTGGTCGATTTCAATGAGTGCGACGAGATCTCAAGTCTGCCATCACCATTGAGCTGATCAAGCGAGTGCGTGACTGCTCTAAGCATGCCTGTGGTCTCCGACGATGTCAGGCCTCTCTGTAACAGCGACCCCGGCTCCCGATCAGGTGCTGGCAACAAAGGACCTTCGTGAATGTTGTCTACGGGGGCTCCCACAGATTCAAGGGCTTTGCATGCCAGCGACAGCCATTGTTCGCCATTGACGCCGATGCCAGGGATCAAAATTGGCAGAAGTTTGGACTTTTTCTCTGCACTGCGTCCAGTCTTGTGGTTTGACGTCGTGATCTCCAGAAAGCTGCAACCTTGGCCAACGTCAAGCTTCACAGAGTGAATACACTGCAAGTCCGAATGACGGCATCTCCCATAAAGTGCGATCAAGCAATAAGCGCTGAAGGCACGGTCATATGGATGTTTGTTCACATCATTGAGAGCCTTGTGGATGAGGAGGACTTGATTGACCGTGAGGGGCGCCGCTTGTTTGAGCAATGGTTTGCCTGCAAGCAGGATCTCTGCCAGCCCCGTGAGCCTCCGGCTGCTCAGGCAGGGAATGAGGGTTTCCATTCCCAGGACATGCACTCCAAATCTGATGATTGAGAGGCAGGAAGACGCCCTCGTTGCTGCTGCACCCACCTCCTTGAGCCATGAGAAATATGCCCAAACATGTTGCTCCTCAAAGGGGTTCACTTCGTTGGCAAGCTGCCTCGCCGCCCACCTGAGGTAGCTCAAAAGGGAGTTGGCTCTTTTCACCACTGTAGCTGGCGACTTGACTCCGACAATGGCTGTCAGGATATTGACTGCTTCATCCTCGGAATCTCCGCCTCTGGAGGCCAAAATTTGTCTCCCCGCGACTGAGGCCAGCATGCAATGCCTGAGCACAATCAACAGTTTCTTGATGGCCGCGTCCATGAGGGATGTTCGTTTGGCTGCATAGTCCTTGTCTGTGATGCTCTTCACGAAGGCTGGGTAAATTGCACTCTCTCCTGCCACCATGTGGGGTTGGGCAGCTTCAGAGACTTCGGCCCTGCAGGCTTCAAGGGCCATCGCCAGGTCATTGTGTTGGCCTTGATTTGATATCTCAATCTTTGGCACCGTATCCGGCAATCCATCACCATCATTGAGAAGTTCTGCAAAGATTCCCTGTTCCCACGGAAGTTTCGTGCTGACGAGATCGACGTTTGTAAGCAACGAATGTGCAAACCATGTAGCGTGATCTCCACTAGATAACAAATTGAGACTTGTATCACTGCCAGCGTCCTGTAATGAAACGCCGGCTGACGATGCCATTTCACCTGCAGTGGAAAAAGGTTCCTGCCCAAAACGTTCAAGGTCCTCATGAAGTTCAGCATCGCTCAAAACGTCCTGTCTGCCAAGCAATTCGGTTGTGTCCAGGTTTTGTGAGCTGTGCACTGGGAGCGCTGCATCACTGGATGTGATGTCAAAAGAACCATGGGACCCCCCGTTGACCGTCATAGGCAAGCATAAACACTGATAAAGAACCCATGCGCCATGAAAAAGGAGTGGACTACAAACTTGGTGTGAAAAAGAAAGGACATGGTGACTGCACATCATCGGTAAGACAAAATTGCTGGAGCCAAAACATGAATCAGAGATATACTCTGTTCTCAGGATGTGCCAAGCACAGAATGCGACATCCGCATGTGTGAAAGCTACACCGCGATCACAACTGAAGCTTCACCGCTCAGTTTTTGGCTGCACCGCACGCTGGTCACACCAGCTAATATCAAATTGGAAATACCGGCTGTTGCGGCAAAATGGCACGGCAAAAGGATGAAACGCATCGGCCGACTGTTGCGGCGATAGCTGCACTAAGAACAAAATTTGGAGACTGTCAGGGAGGTCTCGGCGGTGATCATGCGTCAGGCTCCGGAGCATCCACTGGGTCCACAAGCTGGCCAGGAGGAACTGAAAGACCTGGAAAAAGTGGGATCAGCGAAGGGTCCATCGCGCACAAGGATTCCACAACAATGCCCAGGGTGTCTCGGAGCTGATGCAGTCGGAGATCTCTCATGCCAACTTGCAGCCTGAGGTGACGGATTTCGTCTCTGAGGTCGTTCACCTGGGCCGCCAACTGCTCCGCTTCGGTGGCGAGTGTGCCCACCCGATAGATCAGGTCTGCAGGAGGGGTCAGTGCCAGGACCATCTTCGTCTTGTAACCTGCTGACCGTTGGCTCGAGCCACACCTCAAGTCAAGTAGTCCGTCCATGGCACGGATTGCATAGGCCCTCATCTGGTCGTACAGGATGCGGTCACAGATCAAGAACATGATGCGCTTGAGCGGGCTCAAGTCATGGTCCCATGGGACGACCAGGCCATTCCACCGATCCAAAGGCGGCACCGAGTTGTGGTCGGCGTCGAGCTCGATGGGGATGATGAACTCGTTGACCTCGCAATTGGGGGTATTGAGGCGAAAATACCCCAGAATGCGATTCAGGCTGTGATCGTCCGCCTGCGTCCAGCGCACACTAAGCTCATGTGTACTGAGCGGAACAGTGGGCAAGGTCATGGGGCCCTGTGTAGTGCCGGAGGTCTTTGGACGAGCTGCAGCGGCAGGCGACGATGTCTCCATCTTGAAAAACAAAAAAGGAAAAACCCACGAGCAAGATGCACGGATCTACCAGGTCAAAATTGCTCTTGTGTGTGGGCACTTGAGCCAAAATGGCTACGGATGCAAATGGATGAATGTACAAGCATGCAATAAACAAGTTGCCAACAAGACACTGCATCATTTGGCCAAGACATCACTGTTGTTCAGGTTGTTAAGTTTCGGCAGCATGTTTGTTAATCGCCACGGTACAGGCGTAGTTTCTTTTTGACGATAACTGAAATACGAGACGATAGACGGAGTATAAACGCTCAAGATGTTTTCAACATCTTGTTTCTAAGAGGAACTTAAAGTACTATCAGGGGGCTGACAGTAAACGGGGAGGTGTGGTGAAAGTCATTTGGCCGGTCGAAAGATTGGTTGAACGAAGGTCAAACGGCGACGGGCACCATTTTTTTCCGTCCAACGCCGTATGGCTTCCGCCAGGTCGTTCAACATGTTTCCAAGCATGTTGCATATGAGATTAATTAATTAATTCACGCAGGGGCCGAAACTGTAGTGGCCGCAGAAGTAAACTGGTAGAGGACCGGTACATAGTCCTATTCCTTGTCACGTTATCGGAGAACAAAAACCGAAACACAAGAAACCAGAAGCAAAGACAACACCAGAAACCAACACAAACAAAAACAACCCACACAACACAAACAACCACACAACCGCAAAACAGTGACGTGACGGGTTCCAGTTTATGTTTATGGGTGAAAAAGATCTGTTGAGGCAAGAGGTGATAGCTTAGTATCATCTCGGCGCATGCAAATGACAACTTGTGTGCCATGTTGACGCAGGCCCATAAAAAACGCAAAGACAAAACCAACCACAAAAAAACACAATGGGCCTCTTCAGAGGGTGCAGAAGCAACAAAACTCAATGCGGAAACCAGGGATCCCCCCAGCCAGGATCCCCGAGATCACAAAGAGCAGCCTTCATGGCATAACATTCACCCAGACACTTTGAAGCAAACACCGACAACGCCGGGTCACAACAAAGTGGTGAGAAAACTACCGCAGTGAAACAGGAGAGCGAAACATGAACTAAGGTGAAAAAGACATCGAGGCTACGGCACTCAGGGCACACTCAGAATCATCATATTGCATCAAATTTGGTTGCGGAATCACCACTGTACTAGTGCTCTTGCAAAACGGCGACGGGCACCATGGCTAGATGTACTTTGACATCTTTTTTTTTCCCCGGTTTGGCCGATTCGCACTAGGCACGGTCCTTACAATAGCGTAAGCGGTGAAAAGCAATAATGTATAGGACACGTGTGGTCCAAATACTCTGGCAAATCATCACGAAAAACAAAACAAACCAAACAAAACCACGACCAAGAACGACCCGCAAATCCCCCAGCCAGATTTGCGTTTCGCCACAAAGCAAAACAGCGAAGCAACAAAAAACGGGGCCGGGCCCAACAAAAACCAAACCAAACAAAAACTTTAGATTTGCCTTGGATACAGTGACCTAAGCCACTGTATCATCCTCAAAAACATGCAAACTAATTAATTGCGGCAGCGCATGGAATACAGTACACGATCGCCCAGATTGTCTTATCGCCCATACCACCTTGACTGTCACGCAAGCTCTCAGAAAATTAGGCAAAGCAGAAATAGCTGTATAGTACAGCTCGTGCCCATTGCCATTCTCATTGTCAAAGTCGGTCCTGTGATGGTCAGCGTTGTTGGAGCCCTGTCTCTGGAGTAAGATACTGCCGCAAAAGTGATGTGACACAATACCCCCCTCAAGGGGGGGTAGGTATTGACAGCCTGTAGGTCATGCAAGACTATAACTGTAAATCATCACAGATGCTGTCATACTGTAGGAAGCCAAGAGGACCTGAAAGGGTGCCAATGGTAAACGATTTCCGCAAAAAACTGGTGCTCTCCTTAAGGTCATTGCAGATGAATAAGATAAACTCGTGCAGAGGGTAGGCTCAAGCAAAGAAAGATTGCTACTATAGCGACCTGTACACAATTGCGCCGCTCTCGCATGGCAGTCGTGCTCAAGCCACAAACTTGAAAAGGTGATTAGGTTCGCTGTACCAGCACCAGATTGACTAGCAGGATTCACAAGGTGTCATCGTCCCAGCAAAAACCTGCAGCAAGTCAGATGTTCCAGAGGTTCGCAGTGCATCTCACATAGGGCCACTCTCCCCTAGAGTGAGCCATTAGCAGAATCACTACGTCCCATCAACGCACCGAACCATGTTGGCAGGCTTTGCTGCACTCGGGCGCTCCAGACTGAACTGCAGGAAGCACAACTGGACAGCGCCAATAGAGCTCACTGCAGTGCAGCCTGGTCCATGGCTCTACCAGGAATCTACCGCCCCTCCCGGAGAAAACGCAGAAACAACACAGAGCGAGAGGGGCCCTCCCCAAGACAGCCAAAGAAAAGGCCACATGATTCAAACAAACCAAAACACCACACGAATTCAAAGGGGGAAAAAGGAGAGGGGGGGACGGTGACAAAAATCTGCCCCACCTCGAACGAATCCTTAGTCACAACTAGATGAGACCAATGTAGTTATGGTGAAACGACAGAGCTATTATGCAGAGCGGTAACCTCGGTATCCAGGCAACAGATGAAGCAATCAATACAAAAACCAACCAACAGAGCCCTGCCATCATGGGGGGAAGCAGAAAGGGGGAGCGGCCAAAACACAACACACACAAAGCCACACGCCACACAGAAGAAGCGAGGAGAGGAGCCAGGAGGCAGCAGAGGACAGAGTGAGAAAGGACACACACGCACCAGAAGGGGGACGAACGTGCCTTAGCGGAGTCCAAAAAGGGGCCAAGGATCATACTATGATGAATACCTCAGTGAGGGAGCACACAGCACCCCAACAACACAGGAAGCATGGTGTAGAGGGAAAAATCCCCACACAGGGCCAAAGGCCTTTGGTGCCATGAGACACAATGAAGAGGGGAGACAATGCGCAACAAACACTCCACGCACAGAGGCAAGGCAACCAGGTCGTCGCCGGAAGCAACGATACCCAGAGGGAGGGACCAGTAAAACCTGGGCCAAGGCGCCAAAGAGGACCATCCGAGGGGGAGGGAGGGCCACGTCAGGCAGGGAACAGTCAACAAAAACAGAACCAAGTAAAACAAAGCACCAACACCTACTGTAGCTCTGCTAGGGGCAAAACCTAGGGATTAGTCAACGAATTCAAATAACTAACTAATGGGGAGGGTGGGAAAGTGGGTGTCTCGTCAAGATTCAGTCTGGGGATCATAGCAACGGTTTCATTACCCATTGATGATTGTCAGGCAAACGCAGCGAGAGCGTGCGCTCATGCAATAGGCTTCATGGCGGAGGCGACCTTAGTATAGTCTAAGCTCACGACTGGACAGCAAGGTCTGAACACAAGTGCAACGAGAGAGCATGCTGCCCGATCTGTTATGCCTAAGTGCACTCACACACAACTATACATGTGGCTACAAACTGTGGAAAGATCTGAAAAGGTGGGGGCCAGGCATGTACAGCATGACGAATCCTGACAATTATGAATGAGGAAGAGCTGTGTCCCCTACTGCATACCAGTGCACCTGTCACGTCTTTGGACAGACACACCGGTATGGACAGTACACTTAAGTAGAAATGACGAAATGGACAAAATAGAGATGTAAGTCAACTCCCACCACCGTTGTTGATGAAACAAATGTCAAAAATGAATGAGGGACAATGCGGAGTGAAACAGAAGTGAGACAAAAGCGGAAGGGGGAGGAGGGGTGGACACAGAAAGGATGAAGGTGATGCGAAAAGGGGTGAGCAGGGGATCATGTCATACCTCTCGTGAAATGTTCCAAATGATGCTTTTTATCCGCTGTGATAGTGTCGTTCCATTCGTTGGTGAGGCCAAATGAGACTGGGTTCACTCCTTGCTGAGCAATAGCACGCTGATGGAGCGCTCGGATCGCCCTTTGATGTTCATCCAGATCTTCCGGAGGGACCCTCCTGCGGACTTTCCTGTCTGGGAAGTTTCGTTCCCGCAGGTTGGTTTGCAAGGCATGTCCCGCTACATAGACTGCAGGTTGCTGGAATAAAACACGCTCTGCAAATCTGTCGAGATGCACTGTCCACTCAGCAAACATATGGCTGTGTGATAGTTGTTTCCTGAGTCGCGCTTCCGTTTGATGAAGGCTCCCATTGGTATGCCACAATCGCAAAAGACTGTAGTTGGAAGGCCAATCAAGTGGGCACAGTGTGGCTGTTTCTTTCCATTTTTCAGGTGTAAGCCCTGCTTGTGAGGGAATGATCACTTCCAGCGTAGTACGATTCTGTCCCAGTGGTTGCAGACCTCGCATCATGCATGGTTCAACGAGCCCTGTGGTATATCCATGGATGAGCTCCTGGAAACATCCAGCCATTTGAAAGTCTTCATCCAATCCAAGGTGAAGACCAGGCATGTTTTTGGCAGCGAATTTAACTGCCTGGAGCAGCTGCTTTGCTCCTTCCACTGGAGTCTCGTCACAGGAACGTTTCGGGCACGTGATGTTAATTTCTTGTGGTTTCTGCAATTCTCAGGAGCATTCTCGACCAGTTTGGGAGCAATTTTACTGGCCCAGCTAGCAGGGAACCATGCCAGTAGGGCAGAGGCACCACTCGTAAGGTCCACTAACCCGGTAGTGCGTCGATGCGGCCGATCTGTGACCAGGACTTTAACTGGGCCACTCGGCGCTCGACTCCGATTCACCTCAGAGCTCTCTCGGGCCGAGCCAATGAGTTCAGACAGGATGGGCCGAAACCAATAAGTGGCATACAAAAGGCATTCAGTTTCTGGAGTCACCATGGATTCAGCCAATCTCATCAACGAGCTCATCGCCTGGGCGAGCTTCTCTGCCAATCGAATTGTGAGAGCCCTTGCCGTCTGCAGGAGGACATCCTCCACACTGGCACTTTGCCCGCGCAACCACAGTTCACCGGCCACACTCAGCAAGATGCGCGCAAACTTTTCTTGGATGGCAGTCAAAGACAACGTCAATCTCGCCTGTAGCCACAGCGGCGGGAGAATTCCAAGGTTTTCGGGTATGCAAAAAGGGTTTCCGTTAGGTTGGACATTAGTAATTAGGATGGCTAGCTTGTCAGCTGCACTCACGATCTCGTCTTCAGAGGGATCTTCAGCTGCATCAGGTATGGGTGGGCACCACGCAACTGTAGGGTCTTCTGGATCACTCTCGTCATCGGTAGAGGCTGCTTCCTCATCCGAGGAGGGGTCATTCACTGTGTCTCCTGCACCCTCAGGGCTTGCGAGTTTCATAGCCCCTGGATCAAATTGGCGATCCAATGTGGCCAAGAGGTCCGGTTGCAACCGATGGGCATCGAAGTAATGGATACCCGGAATTACCACGAGTTGTCGCTCCTGTATACCCACGTGAAAGAAGACCTTGTGGCCTCTATGTCGATGAACAAGTGCTGGGGACCCATTGTAGGCTGCACATAGCCAGAGAGGAGATCTGTAGCCATCAGCAGCATAACCATACAAGTATTCACGATCAATCGAGCAGGGGAAAAACCCGCTGGTCGTCAGCACATGGTCTCGTGTGCGGGACTCTAGCGCTGCAAGGACATTAGGGGGAAGACGTAGCTTGTCTCTGCATGCCACAACTAGCCGATATCTTCGCCACGCTCGTGTGCCATTGGTGGTCACTATCATGGCAATAGCAAGGGGGGGTTTATCTTGGGGAATAAAAGGTGCCTCTAATCCCCAGTCCAGTATGGCACTTTTGTCGCTGGGGTAGGTTGTCGGGCCATGGTACTGAATGTCCCGGCCTTTCAGCGTGAAGTAACCATAATGGTACACTCCTATTGTCTGAGCCATGCCAATCATGCCTGCCATATCGAGAGGCGAGACAATATAGGTATGTTCAATGGCTCTTGTAAGCGCTACAGTTGCTCTTCCATAGCAGTCCTCACGCTCGTCGGCTGTTGCGTCCCTACGTCCTCCACTAAGAAATCCGACACCTGTTTGAACAATGACCGCAATGCGTGCTGTCGCCCCTGCAGCAGAGGAAGTGGTGGAAACTCTCAGCCCGCCATACCACGCGGACTGAAAGCCATGTTGGAGTAACAAGTTGTGCACCGCTGTACGGTTGCATAAGACAAGCAGCTGCGAGGTCGCTCCCTGTTGCAAGTTGCGATAAGAATTCTTCAGGTAGGTGCAGAAGGCAACCACATCCTCAACAGCTGCTCTTAGATCTTTAGGTGCTTTCCACAGCACTGTGCGGAAACCTCCTTGTGCCACAGTGGACTCATGTGGCACGAAGTGTCCAATGTAGATGTGATTGAGCTCATGGAGGACTAGCTCAGGATATCGAACTGCAACGATAGCTTGGTAGGTCAGCATTGAGACCCGTGAGCTGTTAGGGAGAATGATACCCCACCGGTGAGGACCACTTAACCCGGCAGCTTCGAGGGTCGTGGTGCACTCAGGTACCCCAAATTCCTCTGGTGCTGTGGCAATCAGCAGGACTGCTAGAGCTGCTGCAATGAGGCTGCTATGTGCATCCAGCTGGCACGAGATTCGGCAGTGGAACACCCGCCTTAGGGCGACAGGCAGCTCGTAGTCTTGCGGAGTGGATGTCCATGGGCCACTATGCGGCTTGTTTGCAAGTCTCAACAGACTAAAGAGATCTGACTCCGGATCTTGGCTCGCATCAGGCCACAGCTGAGCTACAAGGGCTGCCATTCGCGCTGGCGGAAGATAGTCTCCTGGCTTATCAAGCGCTCGGAGCCCTAACGGCCGTTGCAACAGCTTGCGTCGATTGACAGCCGCTGCTCGGCCTTTGGACAGCCCTCCTGGAGTTTGCCTGTGATCTCCAATGAAGACAGTAAGGGTTGGTTGTTGAATGGCAGCGAGAGCTGCAATCTCATGGTAATTGCCATACTGTTGACTTTCGTCCATGAAAGCAAGCCAGGTGCGAGAGATCCAATGGCCAAAGGTGGAATAGCGCATCGCCATTTCCGCCGTGGCTGAGCCTCCTGTTGCAATGAGTACATTCTTGTGTGCGATGATTCTATTACGGTCACTGCATCGGACGTCAATTTTGGAGGCATAAGCTTCTCCTTTACCTTCCTCCATGCGACCAATTAGCCTACCGAAGCTCTTGATTGTGGGGGGCGCAAGATCACTTAATTGATCCGCAAGTGCTTTGGCAGCTACATTTTCTTTCGTATAGATGATCGCAACAAAGTCCTTGAGTTCGCAGCTCGGGGCAATGAGCAAGACAGCAAGGGACCGCGTTTTGCCAGCACCAAAGACCCCTGCAATACATAAGTCAGATCTTCCTGTGAGAATGGCCAGCAACAGTGCAATTGAGACTGTCAAGACATGTCCATCACCATGGGCTGCTAGAGGAAGGAGATGCTCACGATAGTAACTGTCATGGGCCCCATCCATAGAGATCGTGGCTGGTGTCAAAAACCGTCTCAAGATTCTGACGAATGCGTCAGTCAGCTGCGTTTTGCGCTCGCTGGCCATACGGCGAACAGGTATATGCGGCTGCACGATGCCCATTGCCAATGGTAGGCGCGACTGGTTAGCTTGTGCAAACACTAAGAGTTCATGGCAGCTGCGCGTGTCTCCCAGAAAGGCTAGCTCCTCCCACACTACGGCCATGGACACGTGGTCTTCGATGGGTTGCGGCCAGTCCTGTGCAGGATCAAAATAACTCATTGTTTTGAGATACTGGTCCAAAAGTCGCCCACAAAAGGTCCGAGCAATGGGTAGCGAGACGATAACAAGCTCCAGCAACTTCGGGGCAATGCGCTTGAGCGCTCGCTGAGCAGGGTTCTTGCTAGTTCCGCTCGGCATCACCTTTTCATGTACCAGTAATATGATTAAGAGTGCCGATGGCGGCTAAAAACTGGAAAATGGAAAATAATTATTTAGCGTTTTTAAGCCTTTAGAATAGCGTTGAGAAATAGCTCTGCGAAAATTTCTGCTTTTAAAATAGCTTTGAGAAATAGCTTTGCGAAAATCTCTGCTTTTCAAATAGCTTTGAGAAATAGCTCTGCGAAAATCTCTACTTTTCTAATAGCTTTGAGAAATAGCTCTGTGAAAATCTCTGCTTTTCAAATAGCTTTTTGATATTTTTTGCTTTTCAAATAGTTTGTTGAAATAGCATTGTGGAAATCTCAGTTTTTCAAAAAATTTGTTGAAATAGCATTGTGAAAATCTCAGTTTTTCAAATAAAGTTTTGAAATAGCATTGTGAAAATCTATCCATTGGAAATCCGAAGGCGCCTGCAGTTCACCAAACTCATCACAGCGCCAAGATCAAAACTTATTCACAGTCAATTTTTCCATCGGCCAGCGGTCTCCAAGTCAGTCAAATCATGGCACCATTGGTATCAGATCAACAGTTTTCAACAAAGGTTGAACCAGTCATGGCAAAACATAGAGCGATAGACTAGCTAGTGACTAGTGAAGGTAATGTGATGTAATGGAATGTAAATGTAAATGTAAATGTAACGTAACGTAACGTAATGTACTGTAAATGTATGTATGTATGCGCATGTAGGCATGTAGACTATATTGATTCTGTGTGCACGCAAAGTTTCCAAACCCCGGGGAACGTGAAGGTCAAAAACGCTTCCAAACGCTAAATCTCCAACCCCCGGGGAACGTGAAGGTCAAAAACGCTAATTCCAAACGCTAAAATCTCCAACTCCCGGGGAACGTGAAGGTCAAAAACGCTAATTCCAAACGCTAAATTTTCCAACCCCCGGGGAACGCGAAGGTCAAAACGCTAATTCCAAACGCTAAATTTTCCAACCCCCGGGGAACGCAAAGGTCAAAAAAGCTAAATTTAAAGGTTAAAAACGCTAATTTGAAGGGTTAAAAACGCTAATTTTAACGCTAATTTTGGGAGCCTGGCTCCCTAAAATTAGCATTTTTAACCCTCAAAACGCTAATTTTGGGAGCCTGGCTCCCCAAAATTAGCGTTTTTTAGAGGTAAAAACGCTAATTTTAGGAGCCTGGCTCCCTAAAATTAGCGTTTTTACCTCTGAAAATGCTAATTTTAGGAAGCCTGGCTCCCAAAATTAGCGTTTTTAGGGGTAAAAACGCTAATTTTAGGGAGCCAGGCTCCCAAAATTAGCGTTTTTTGATCTAAAAATGCTAATTTTAGGGAGCCAGGCTTCCAAAATTAGCGTTTTTAGAGGTAAACACGCTAATTTTAGGGAGCCAGGCTCCCAAAATTAGCGTTTTTAGAGGTAAAAACGCTAATTTTAGGAAGCCTGGCTCCCAAAATTAGCGTTTTTAGGGGTAAAAACGCTAATTTTAGGGAGGCAGGCTCCCAAAATTAGCGTTTTTAACCCTTCAAATTAGCGTTTTTAACCTTTAAATTTAGCGTTTTTGACCTTCGCGTTCCCCGGGGGTTGGAAAATTTAGCGTTTGGAATTAGCGTTTTTGACCTTCGCGTTTCCCGGGGGTTGGAAAATTTAGCATTTGGAATTAGCGTTTTTGACCTTCGCGTTCCCCGGGGGTTGAAAAATTTAGCGTTTGGAATTAGCGTTTTTGACCTTCACGTTCCCCGGTGGTTGGAGATTTAGCGTTTGGAATTAGCATTTTTTTGGCGTGGCGTTTCTAGTTTAGCGTTGTCACCGTTGAGTTTATTCAAGTTTGGACAGTTGAGGTTTCAATTGATTGTCTCTCTTTGTTTAAGAAATTTGTAGCTGAGGTCCTGACACATAAGAATGACACAGTGAATTGATTTCAGGGTTCATGCTTGAGAGTTGTCGGACGCGGACGAGGTTGTAACCAATCAGTGACTCACTGGAGCAGGGGGATGTGTGGCAAAAACTTGGCTACTACTGAGGGACATCGGACATATGAGCAGTCAATTAGTGGAGCTACTGGTTGTCAATGCATGTCTTTTGCTAGTCTAAGAGTCTAAGATAAACATGGGTCTTTCTGGGAAGGCAATCAGAAAATGCTAATCCAAAAGCAAACTTCCTGGGAATGCAATTTTGAAATGCAAATCTAAAAGCAGACTTCCTGGGAATGCAATTTTGAAATGCTAATCTAAAAGCAGACTTTTTGGGAATGCAATTTTGAAATGCAAATCTAAAAGCAGACTTTCTGGGAATGCAATTTGGAAATGCAAATCTAAAAGCAGACTTTCTGGGAATGCAATTTTGAAATGCTAATCTAAAAGCAGACTTTCTGGGAATGCAATTTTGAAATGCTAATCTGGGGCTTAGAAAAGCTAAAATAATTATTTTTATGCTTCCCAGTATTTAAGGGGATTGGCTCTCTTAATAATATGACACACCTCTGCTGAGTGTCTGGCAACTGGAGTACTCCCAGTAGTGCTCTGCCCGCCATCACGTTGGCTTCCAAGTTGCCTAGATTCCCAGCTTCACAGAGAGCACGCGGCGAGGTCGTTGGAACATCCGAAGGTGCACTGAAGAGCAGGAGCGGGGCACCGTCAGTATGTAGGTGGATGACATGAAAACCAGCATACGCCTCATATTGATAGGTAACCTGTAACCGTGTTCCCGTTTGTCCTCGCGTCTTCTGCTGAGCTAGCTCTACACTGACCCAGGGCTGGAGATGTTGGAGCTGCCGTCCCGCATGATAAGCATCAAGTTGCGGAAGCACCATGTCCAGTAGGAAGATGAGGGTACGTAATGAAAAACCACGCAGGAATTCCGCCAGTAAGTTGCGAACCAGCAACCCTCCCTCATCATGGGATCCTCCCGGTGTGGGGATCATCGCAATCAGAGCTGCTTGTAGTTCAGCTTCCGTATCAGGCTGACCATCCCGAATGTCCCGTCCGACAATGGGTACTGTTTGTAGCTCGGTGTTCCCCTCTCCAGCTGCTACTAACAGAGCACTTAGAGTTGTCTTGAGGTGTTCAGGAAGGTCAAAGCTAACCCATGAAAGTACACGCAGCAATCCCTCGCACCGTACCCCATGTGGAATGACTTGAGGGGTGGTGATTTGTAGTCTTTGGACTTCATGGACCCCTTCATCAAGGTCAATGAAGAGCAAGTGGCCATAGGAGTGTTTGGCACGCCCACTCCATGTGGGGTGCCCGTCTATAAGAACAACCTGATAATTGAATTCTGTCAGAGAGTCAGGTTTCCACACACATAGCCGGTCCTCCAGGCAGTGCACCAGTGTGACTCTGCGTTCGCCCGTGGCAAGTCGCATCATCTCTGGCGGCGTCGCAATCGCAGCAACTTTGGTGAGGCCAGGGAACGCAGCGAATTCACTCAGGATCTCGTGGACTGCAAGGCCCGTATAGGACCCTGCCGAGAAACCAGAAACGTTGATGTCCCTGACACCTCCTGTATCCGCTGTAGTGACTAAGTGTGGAAAACATGACTTCAGAAAAAGATGTTTCCCTTGCGGATGGTAGCACCGAAAGATCTGCATAATTGCTGTGGACCAGGTCGGGTGTGGTGGCCTGGCATGGGCTGGCCGGATATTCGCAGCCTCAATGAGGCGAATCGCTCTCGTGAGCAGCAGTTGTTGATCGGAGAACTGTTCCGGGAGGAACTCTCGCCACGCCGTCCATCCTTCTGCGGTGGAGAGTAGCTGATATACCGCATATTCGTGCACTGTTTTGGTGAGGCCCAATTGGGTGACATGTGCTTCCCAATCATCTGTCATCGCAAGCGATGGGCCATACACCTTTGTTTGCGCAAGATTTTGCAGGAAAATATCATAGTCGTGTTCGCCACTAAGTAGGCCACCCCCTAATCCACTGCAATGCACTTCAAGGGGTCGGTCTTGCATTGGGGCGTCATCTTGCCAGACTTCTGAGAGGGAAAGGACCCAGGAGGCCCACTCGTCAGAGCCTTTGAGCGCTACGGGCAGCTCGACTTCAGGTTGTCCTCCACTGTAGTTTTGTTTGGACACTTCTCCAACATCTATGGCTTGCTCATTGACAGTGACTTCCCACTTGGCCATCTCTCTGAAAGGGAACGGAAGACCAAACTTTAGGAGAGCTGCTTGCTGCAGCGATGTACATGAGGGTTCAGATTGTTCCTTCCGTTGCCACAGTCCACATAGCAAAATTAGTTGAGCTTGGGAGAGAGGAATAGGAGGCACTTTGGCATGCAGTCGCAGACCAACCACTGGAAGGAAATTGGGATGCAGCCATTGGGGCTTCCATTCTTGTGTACCAAATAAAGCCGCAGCCAGCGGCAGCCAGCCGAATTGAGCGAGGTCAGCGAGACTGCTAGGCATTCTTTTCTTGGCATTGGTGCCAAACCCGTGCAGAATAACAGGCCGCATGTACTGTGGCTCGATTGTCATGGCTTGGTACATCTTGTCTCCTGGTAGCACTCGTACACTGACTTCACCTGGCAGCAGGCTAAGGGTCGGCAGGGCACCTTGCTCGTAGGCAGGCCGAGCCCATTTATGGAAGTTCGGTTGTCTGCCTTGGTAGCCATCAAGGATCCTCCGTAAATGACCATGGCACGGCCAGACCCGGAGGCTGGGACCGGAAAAGTGACTAACCCAGACCACTGGCCTAACAAACTCCACGCATGGCACCAATCTGCAGTAACACGGGTGGACGTGCCCAGCAGAGGAGAGCCAAGTAATCCACTAGCGACTGCTTGCTCAACGTCTGCAGGTGGATATGTAGTAGCAAGGTAGGCTTCGACATGTCTATGGTAAGCACTGGTAATAACATGAGCTATTTCATCAGGATCCGTGTCCGAGTCCTCCAAGGCAGTGACAGGTACAGGACTCTCATGACCCGAAGCTAATACAATGACCAGACCCGCGTTGATTTCAGTGAATGCCTCACTCACAAGGATAACTCCTTTGGGCCTACGCTCAGTGGCAGTTTCATCCACGGCTGCTTTGTCCTTCCGGGTAGGTTTGGTTGACCCAGCCGGGGAAGAGTCATCGCTGCTGGACGTCGCCCGACGAGACATGCGGGGACTCGGGTCTGGCGAACCACCATAGTCAACTTCATCTGCCAAATTGGCACCGTAGGTGAGCGGAGGGGCTCGTAGTGGATCAGCTATTCGGACAGCAATATGGTCCGCACTATGCGATCTAGATAGCTTCGCTGGTGGACCAGGCTGCTGCATATCCCTGCCCGTGTCCACAGAGCGCGCACGTTTGTGCGACGACGCAATGGGGCTTGACAGTTTGCTCTTTGCAGCCTTGCTTGATGTAGCTGGGCGGGTTGGGTCAGTGCTTGCTAGCCAAAGTTCTCGTATCTCGAAGAGGGTCACTGGCACACAATCGCTGTCAATCAGTGCAAAATTGATGGTCGGAAAAAGGAACACACAAGCATCAAGGATGTACGTCCCTGCCCATGTCGGGTGTACCTTATGAAGGCCAGTGTCAGCTGAAATGTGGACAAAGACAACTGTGGTGAGTTCTCCATATGGACCGACATAGCGTAACCGTTCTTTCCACCAAGCAGCGACCATTGGCCAATGGCTGAGTCCAGGCACAGACTTGACCTTGTCCGATTGCAAATCACGATTGTCCGTCACCAAATATACCGTGTGGTAAGGCAAGAAAGCAGAGCTTTGACTAACCAACCATCGGTACAACTTGTGCCAGTCAGGTCCAGGTAAGGTTTCGCTCCCGTTGACCATTGCAATTTCGTAGTCATGTCGATCCGGTGCAGCTGTCTTCTTATGGGGGTCTCCAAATCGCCAGTGCTGTTCAATTGAAACATTCAGCCCGTACTCAGTCGAAATGCTCTTGTGCTGTTCAAGTGCGTAGAGCAAGTCAAAGAAGCTGATGGTAGGGTTCTTTGCGCGCCAGGACTTCACAACTTGTTCCCTGGAAAGCAGAGACATCACACTGTGCAGTTCCTGTGTAGCTGATTTGGGTGTAAAAGTGATAAAGGGGGAGGGTGGGAGGTGTTGAGAATCCTGACACGTCTTTGGTCAGAAGACTCAAGCACTCCAGTCAGTATCGAAGGTCAAAAACAACGAAAGAGGGGAGAACCAAAGCAAACCAACAAGAACGACAACAGCCAGAAAAGAGCAAAAGCAACACAAAACACAGGAACAAGGGGGGAGGGGGCAAGTGTTGAAAAACCTGACACGTCTTTGGCCAGGCAGTTCAAGCACCTGAACAGGAAACACAGGAAACAAACAAACAAAAACCCCACACACAAGAAACAAGAAACGACAGCACAACCGAGGCGGCGCACAAGGCAGTGAAGGAGAAAAGCGAAAACAGGGGGGAAAGAACGGGACAAGAGAAGCTGGAAGCCCTGACAGTCTTTAGTCAGAGAATCCAGGCAAGAGAGAAAAAAGGAGACAGAGAGGGAAAGAGAGGAAGCAGACCACAAAGGAGAGCCAAACAACAAAGAGAGGGAGGAGAGACCAAAAGAAAGAGAGGGGTGGTAGAGAGAGGCGCTGGTAGCCCTGGCACGTCTTTGGCCAGAAAAACCAGAAGCCAAATGGAAAGGAGAAAAAGGAGTCAAGTGAAATGAGAAAACGTATGAGGGGCCCTATCGTGGAATAATGTCCCAATGCACGAGAGATCAAGGTGTAGTCTGTTGTATGACAGAACAAGATCTAGTAATACCCTTCGCCCAATCACCGGAAAGGTTTGTTATATCGATCCCTCACCGAGGTAAGGGGGCACTGTATATTTCCTTTTTCTGGAACTAAGCTGAGGCAGCAGGTCTGTCTACTGCTGTACTTTGAGCCGAGAGGATCGCAGGGAGCAGCAGCTACTTGTAACAGAGCACACAATACTTCTGTATTAAGGACATCATGGTTCAAATGAATGATGTGACTAATGTGTACTGCTCTTTCGTTTTTCTTTAAGATCACAAGCAGGCCAGGATTCAGCCTTTACCTGGTGCCAGCATCTTACTGGGAAAGCGTTCATCTGGAGCACACAATTAGTCAACTTGGTGCAGGAATGTTTCTTCTCGGTTGAGATCTGGGGGTGACTGCAGCTCAGTTCGTATTCGTACTGGTAAATACAGTCCTTCGAGTATTCTGCGCCATCGAAACGTAGCGAAGTTTGTCTGTCGAGACTGTTTTTCAATGATATGTTGGTATTTCCACACAATTTGATGCATGATAGTGGTGGCCCTATCTGTCAGAGCTGTGGGTTTCATTCGCGCCAGAGAAGATTGCTCACTTCTCACCACGTCTGTTGCGCTATAGAATTGCTGTAGCATGTCAATGACTGTGTCTTCAGCACTCTGCGCAGCAGCAGCTTGTACAGCGTTGAAGACTTCTTTACGGGCAGGGTGACCATGCCATTGCAGTGAGTGGCAAAGCACGGAGTCAATCGCAATCTCCTGCCACGGGTCAGCTTGTGCGTCTAGGAGCAGCCGTACATTTGTCCTGTGCCGATGGAGGAAGCAAGAAAGAGGGGTGGTAGCGCTCCTTTCACGGGTATTACAGAGGCACCAGCCTCAAGCAAAGTTTGAACAAGCTGCGAGCTGCCCAACTCCACTGCTAATTCCAACATGGTAGTAGGTTGCGTTTTGGGCGGGATGATATTGGGGTCAGCTTGGGCTTGTAGCAGTAGATAAGTTAAACTGGCTCCATGTCGCGGGAAGCAGTGGCCAGCAGTAGGCTGGTAAGCATACGGATCAGCAGAGTGGTCTCGAAGGATAGCAGAGGCTACTAATGTGCTGATATGCCCTCCCTCCGTCGTCGCGTCCATAAGGCCTACGCCCCTACCAAGAAGATAGCTTACATCAATCACATCTTTGTGATAAATGGCAGTTAGAAGGTCTCGATATTGCTGTGCTGACGGGACTTGCAATGACTGCACTATGTAGCAGAAAGTTGCCTCATTTGTATCAGTATCGAATTGAAGAGCCCTCAATGGCGATTGGATTACTGACGAGCTGTCTGAGTAGAGGACCACTTGAAAGGGTGAGTCCAATCGCCGTCTGTTTCATAATATCCCATCCGAGAGTTGTCCGTTCCAAGACGTCCATCGACAGGGCTATTTCGCCAAGGATTCCATGGCGCACACGGAGTCGCATACTTACCCCGTAAACAAAAAAGCGGAGGCAACCCTGACAGTCTTTAGCCAGAGAGGCCTCGCACTTATGACTGCAACCACAAAATTCAGATATGTAAGGGCTAGGAAGGATACTGAGGGGTGTGCCTGTGAGTATAAAAAGTCAGCAACAAACCAGACCATCTAAATTTGAGCCAGAATTGCTTTGCAGATCAAAAAGGGAAAGTTGCTACACGGTCTCATGGACTTGCAATACAACCCATTGTATACATAACAGCCAGTCAAATGCTACAGGCGCCTGCTGTACAGCCCGTCTGTGATGACATAGGTCTAAAAGGTACGGCAATCTAGTTAGTATGAGACTTGTCTTGCTTCAGGAAACGTTGGTGATGATCAGAAATCCAGTGCTTTTATTTGAGCTAATAATGTTGCAGGCCCTCTATCGAGCAGCGTGGCAAGAGGTCTCATGCTCACCAAAGACACCTCCAGTCGACTTCCCCTGATCTGTCAGCAGGCATATCATCTAGTGCAATTACCATATTTTCACATCCTGCATCCTCGGGGTGAGGAAAGGGCCACAGTCTTCGCTGTGGTTCCTCCGGACTGTGTACAGCATGCAGATGGCATAAACTAATGTCGCTCAGTTTTGACTTCCCTCTGTGGCTGGATCTGTGCAAGATTCAGTCGGAGCAGCTGAAGCAGCTTGCACCAAATCTTCCTCTTTAGCCGTGGCTTGTTCGTGCTCGATCTGCACTAAATTGCCCACGACTTCTTCCATTTGGGTGGCTGCCTCCATGACAAAAGTTAATAAAGTGCGTGCATAAGCCAGCTGTTTAGCAGCCCGGGCACGGCCCTCTGCTGCAGGTCCTAGTGGCGGTACCTCACCATGCCGCCACATTGTGACTTTGCTAGTTGTATGGGTTGGCATTGCAGCTGGTTTAGTCTCAGACTGATCAGCAAAGGTCGCATTGAGTTTCTGCAGATCACGTGCACTGTAATTCCCGGACGGGTCAAACTGTTGAGTACTTGTTTGTCCCGAGGGGTCAGAGTACTTTCTCTTGCCATGCAGGTTCTCTTCTCTTCGTGGCATTGACTTCATGGCACTCTTGTGTTCAAAGCCAGTCTTGAAAGTTTCGTGAACTGCTGAACTACAGCGGGATTCTTTGTTCAGGGCGATGGTTTTGTCCGTCACCTTGCCTGAGCTATTGGTCAGTTCAGTGAAGGGCCAGCACGGAGTGCGATTTGCCAGGATGTTGTGTTCATGCATCCTGTCGACATAGAAATGATTCAATTTCTCATTGTGTTGGTGGTTCGTGATGACAGCAAATCTTCTGGGGCTAACCCAAATCCATAAATCTTCCTGAAAGGACTCTGTGGCATAGAAGGGCCAAATCTGTCGGCCTCCCATTTCCACAAACCAAAAGTTGGTATAGACGTCATCACTGGCCTCAACATCTATATGACAGAAATCATGTGACAACTTGGCGGAACTGGACCCTGGATATGCCCAGTCCGGCGGGCTCTTCATGTCGTCATTGAGGATAATATTCCAGCATTCTCCATTTATGCACATTCTATATTCATAGAAAGACCACGCATGGAGCTGCTTGGCATGCTCATAACAGCCCTGCTGCCGATAGACCTGGATGCCATCGTATTCCGTAATATAGGACTCTTTGTACTCAGGTCGCTGGTATTCACTGTGAGCCTCAGTATCGTTATTGCTTCCAGCTGGGCCCTCTTGGTCAGGCCCAGTCAGTGGGCCTGCCTTCAGCGTGACCTTATCACCGATCCAGTGCGCCATGACTGCCCACCGGAGTGCACAAAGGTATTGCAGAAGTAGGGACAGAGAGCAGGAAGGGAAGACAGAGGAATCAGACAGAAATGACGGGCAGGGATGGACCAGGGAGCACACTTGAAGTACCAAAAGTCACGGTAAGTGCAGGGGTAGCAGAAAAGGAGACAGATCCAAGGGAGGGGAAAAGACGAGGATAGTAGAGGGAAGGGAAAATAGAGAGAGGGTACTCCCCTGACACGTCTTTAGTCAGAGGAGTGGGAGCCCTGCACATGGGGAGGTGGTTTGAGCCACGGAAATGCAGCAGGGTATCCAATATTGCTGACAGATCTCAATCTGCAGAACTTGACCAAAGTGGGCAAGTGTAATCATACGTACCAGTGCTGATCATGCTCTATGTCGTGACGGAACCTACCACTTCTTTTCTGCCAGAATTTTCTCTCATTGCAATAGCACCCTTAAGTACAATAGGCAAGCCCCTGCTTCGAGCCGGTTGATTCATCAGAAACTTGTTAAACAGTGAGTAAGTTCGGTGTAACCGTGCTGTACATGAGCTGTGGCTATGTACACCGAAGATGAATCTGTGAGGCCTATTCCTTCACGGGAAAGCTGTTCAAGCAGCAAACCATCAAGGCATCCTACCGTCTCTTCTTTGATTGAAAAATCGCAGGGGGTCCTGTGCATGAGTCCATTGGATATGAGAAGGTAGTCTCGAATGTGTTGTTCTTCAAGTCTGATTACTGCATGTGTAGCAGTGTGTGCAAGCCAAGTCGCAGCATCAGGCATTCGTAGGTGTAAAATTAGCAGTTCGATGTTGTCTCCTATAATTCCAGATGGAGGTCTTGCTTCGAGCGATATTGCGCCGATAACTCCATCCACTACATCTAAGTGCTTCATTTCATCACCATGGCAAGTCAGTGTGCGCTGTCTGGCTATGACTCTATATCTAGAGTTAACTGCTTGAAAACATTAAGTAGACTCCAAGGATGTATACTGGGTAGTATTTGCGGGAATTGTGTTGTGAGGTAGCCATTCTTGAACAAAAGATGGCAAGCGAATAATGAGTGACCCGTAAATCGTGCAAATTCCACTGATCTGAGATATAGCAACTCTAAAATCCTCAGTCATTTCACTTTTTGTTACAGGAGGACGACTTCCGGCGCACCTAGCTCTCTGTCGGGGCTGCGTATGGCCGCAGTGGGCTGATCCTGCACGAGGAGATTGAACCTTATGGCGGGAGCCATCATTCTGGCTACATCCGCTAGAAGAGTGCTTGGTTGGATTCTTTGCACTGTTGAATTGGTCCCTGCTGCTATGGTGGTCCAGATGCGGAGGTTGGGTGGCAACCCTGACCGCAGTAGTAGAAAAGCAACTTCCACGACTGTATCCGCTGCTTGCCGCATGGTTCTGCGGTCCAGAAAGCCGCCCAGGGTCGCAGTGATGTGTATTGTCTGAAGGATCAGCCGAAATGGTCGGGCATCTATTGGTACTGGAGCAAGTCCCGCCTGATCGGTCATGCCTCCATCAGCAGCTGGAACTAAGTATAGGTGGTTGACCCACACACCTCGTGTAGACGGACAACTAAAACCTGACACTCGGACTATGTCCTCGTACGATGCTGCTAGTGCTGTCAAAAGATGCTGTGTGATGCGCTGTCCGTCCAATTCAACCTGCTGAAGGTCAGCTTCTAAGGTGCTATATATCAATTGCAATCCCTGCGCTTCTTCTGGGAAAAAGGTGACACATCCACTCTGTACTAGCCGTACTGTACGCCTGAGGTCTCGCACAGCCACCATAAGGTCTTGTGCTGCTTCCAAACTATATAGGATCATCTTTACCGGCATAGAGAAATGGTGTTCTTCTCCGCGAAGTCTCACATACTCCATGGCAGTAATGGCAGAGAGAGTGGAGGCCCACTAAATAAAGATTGCTAGCTTGCGAATATAGTGAAAGGGGCATTAGGATGACAAATGGTGGAAGTTGTTGTGGGTCAGTTGCAATCCCGACGCGTCTTTGGTCGGAAAGGCAACGTGACCATCATGGTGATCGTATTTCAGGTCAGGACATGTCAAATAGTGGTACATGTCGGTTATGACAATACGATGACTGTTTCGCTGGGGTACCTCAGCCAGTGTGATGGAGAGGATGAATTCAAGTTCCTATCCCGTTGTAACAGAAAAACGCTCAAATCTAATCATCACACCCTTGAAATAGAGAAGAGCCTAGAACACTGAGAGGGTCACCCATTGTGTACGAATTAATACTAGAAAGCAAGTACAGACACGTTAAATACGGGTTGGGGGTCATCCTAAGCCCTTCCTTGAACGTCACGTAGACTAGCCCTCGTAGAACTGTCATCTAGCTTGCTAGTAGGTATGCAAGGGATATTGCTTGTTCGGCATGCCAGCTGAGGTGGGATGAGATACCTGTGAGCCAACAGGAAAGCATGTTCACACCGTAGTCACCGTCGGCACTATCAAAAGGGGATTGCCGGCCCATAATAGGGAAGCATGTGGTTCAGTTCACATAATGTTATTTACAAGACGTGCGAGAATCACCACATGAAAAGCTGCCCAAGGAGCCTCTCTTTTGATGGCCTGACGATCAACTTCGCTGGACTTCAGCTAACTCGTTGTGTCTCATGGGTCATTAAAAATGGTTGCATACGCTTCACTTAGAGCATACCAATTTTGCTGTAGTCGATAAAGTGCTCGGTTGGCTTCTTGTACAAGGTCATTATGTTGCATTTGCAGCACTTGAATGCCTTCACTGAGTTGGAAGATCCTATCCGCTTCATCTTCATGAGTAGGAAAAAGGCCTGCTATTGCGTTTTGGCACTCTTGCGAGAGCCGAAAATCAAAGCAAGGTCGATCATCTTCATGGACAGCACTGTTGATTCGTGATTGTTCACTCAGTGCGATTCCTTCCAAGGTTGGCTGCAGTGTTTCAATGCGATTGCCTAGTATATTGTAAGCATGCATAATTTCTGCAATAATAGCACATTGTTGGGCACTCTTTGCAACTATTGCAAAACGTCTGGAGTTGGCCCAGCATGCATATCCGTTGTGTCGCACCTCTGCTGCAAAGGGATAAAAACCTCCGTATCCTGCGATATTCAACCAAGCCTGCAGGTACACCTCATCACACTCCCGAGGGATGACCTTATGGAATCCGTGGGGCAGGGAAACTCCCATCGTTACCGTCGCCTCCTCCGGGAGCCACGACTCATCCTCAGCCCATAGGATGTTCCATTTTTCACCGTTGAGCCATGTGCATACTTCCATCAAGTTGAATGCTCTGCACTCTATGTTGACATTGTGACATAGCCTATGGATAGGGTACTTTCCGCGATGTAGATTCGTCAGCATATTTGGGGTGCTCTGAATGGTTTCAACGTTATACCCTTTCCAATGGTAGTTCCTCAGAAATGTCATGAGCGCAGTCGACATGGCTTCGCAAGTGGAGCGCTTGCCAGGTGCAGTCCCGACACGTCTTTGGTCGGAAAAGCACCGTGGTTTGGCGGCTACGGATTGCCTATACTGTTTATGGTGACGTCAGGCAACAATGTTACTATCAATGGAAGTAGCACATCAGTAGGTAAGCTGTATTGTCTGAAATCTGTTTGAGCCGATAGACTACGTGTGCGATGAAGACTGTGTGTACTTCGCTACTCCGTATTGAAAACCTAGTAGCTGACGGCATGGAAACAATTTTGATATAGCCTAACAGTCAGACTGAAGACACACGTGATCTTGTCTTTTCACTGGCTAAACAAAACTGCGCTACGCGCGGCTAAACACGCTGGGACTAGCCAGCCTCTCATAGCTCAGGCAAGTTGAGTACAGGGGGCTTGTAGGCACCCTGTTATCTCGCTTCTTTTATAGTGCTAGCACTTCTCATCTTTTGCATGCTCCCTTCTAAGGTGAGCGCGGGAAGCAGTTCTCTCTCATATCGTGTAGTTCTTCGTCTACACTTGAACTGAGCTCAATGCCATCGGGATACACCACACTGGGACTAACAGCTCATTTTGGGCATCCTCCATTTCTCGTACGATGTGAGCTTTGTAGTCTGCTATCATGTGAAGTAGTGCTACTTGCGATTGGATGTTCTCATCAAGCTTTTCTGGCATTGGTATGTCGACCCAGAATACTTCCCTGGCCTGTTGCTTCGCCTTGAGCAAATGGTAGTGGGCGGACTGTAAATTGTCCAGTAAGGTACAGCAAGCCGTGTACTTCTTGATGACACGTTTGATGTGGAGAAGTCGTTCGTCACAGCTTGGTGCATCCGATGTTGTGCACGCCATGGCAGGCAACCCGATCACTGAACTTGGGTAATTTCTTTAGTATCAAACAAACTGACACAGCTCATATGGGGAGAGACTCTGTGAGATGGTTGAAATCCCAAAAATACGTAAATGTTGTGAGGGACCCCTGTCACGTCTTGGGACAGAAGTACCCTGAGCTATCTTAGAGATGGACAGCGACATATACATCTGATTGACCCCATCGCATAGTTGGGAACGAAGCTACAACACGTGGACGAATATGGGCAGGAAGTGCACTAGTTCATGAGGTAAATGACATATTCACAGGTTGGGTCATTTACCTCATAATGCCGCCACTGAGGAGCCAAACACACAAGGGGGGCGGCACAGAATTCTCGACTATATGTACTGCCAGTCAAGTACGTAGTTGGATCGCAGCCCATGGAAAAGGGAGAGCAGACAAGATCAAAACAAAAGAAGCATAAGCAAGAAAATAGACAAAGAAAAACGACAGGAGGGAGGTCAGTAAGCGGAGTACCATTAGAGCCTCGCTACTTAGTATCGGAAACAAAGAGAGAGAGAAGAGTAACAACACAATTAAACAAACAAAAACTACGTCAGTTGATAGGTCATTTTGCCCTCTGCGCTGATGGCTGTCTTGTGGCACAAAACCCAATGTACATAGATAGGTCCGCTCATTCCTCAAACTTTCGCTTCACAGAACTCTGGCTCTGTTGCCTGCCGTGCTTCTCTTGCCTACGACTTGCCTCCCATCTCTGAAAGATTCTTGCTCGATCTATGGCAGTTAAAGCTTTCCGGTCAGTCTGTTCTTCACACGATTCTCGTTTTGGGACTCTGTGATTCCCTTCATGGCTTGCCAGGAGTATTAGAGCTTCCTCTAGCGCCCCTAAGGCCACTTTCAATTGAGTGACAGCATCCTCCGTTCCCGGGCCGGCTAGGCTCGCATTGTCAGTTGCCTTAACCAGGCCATTTCTCAGCTGAGTGACTTGATGGGATAACGGGTTCGCTGAGCATGGCAATGGTTTCTGTCTAGGTCTCTCGGCCTCCGTGCACATTGGCAGAGATAGGGAGTATAGGATTGACTACCTGTGAGCAGTAAAACGGCTCATGAGTCACAATATTGCGCCTTACCTCATAGCAGTACCACAAAGAAATGCTCCAAGAGAAGAAGTTGAGATTGAGTTCGGATTCTACAGCACTTGTTATGCTTATTTAGATGGAGAGTTTCCATGGCTTAGAGTGGGTAGAGACATATAGGTGCTAGGGTCAGTCGTCATGGCTACTAACTGTAAGGTGATACTTTGGCTCTCGTAGTCAATGGAGGCGTCTCTCTAGGATAGGGTGGAATCACCATACGCCTGTCTAAAATGATCATCCAAGTGTGAACGCCATTAGGATACAGTACAGAGGATGGGTATTTAGGTTGCTCTACGCCGTTTGGCCATGCGTTCTGTAAAGGTATCATAGCCTGATGTTGGTGCTTGTGTGTTCCATCTAATGAGTCGCGTCCCGAATAGTTCACTTTCGATGCTTCTTTTCCTTTCGGTACGTGGGAGGGGGGAGGGATTTCTGGTCACGTTAGCATCATCGAGAGTCCGTATAAGAGCCTGAGCATCTGTGGCGAGTTCACGTAAACTGAAAAGGGGGGGATCACATGAATCCAGCTGTAATTGATGGAGCATTGCCCGTTCTGCTTCATAAATTAAATGTGGAGAGATTTCTTTTGGGAGCCAGAGTCCGTCATGGAGCCAAATTGCTGATGTTACGTGACACCTTCTCGTTAGCTCCTTATAGTAAGAGATCATAATGTGTTCTTCATACCATTCAAGAGTTCGAAAAGCAGCACCTCTGACATGAGCAACATATTGTGGCCTCCTTAAGGGCAGGTGGTCATTAACAAGCGCTTGTGTTGCTGATTCAATTTGTAAGCTGAGATGATATAAAGCTGGAGGACATGTGATACGGTGTTCCCTTTCTATTTTTGCACACGCTTCTCTTGCCCCTGCGTTCATTACAATTAGTGGATGTCGCTTAACAACAGCAGAACGCTGATCCAACGATACCAACCCTAGCAGATCAGTAAGTATTACTCTAAGGTCAACTATATGTGGGAGGTGGCTGCTGCGAAGGAGTCGTCTCATGATTTCATAGAATGCGCCGATCATATCCACTTCCTGGTGCGTATTTCCAAATAGGAGTAATCGCACCTTTCGTGGTAGTCTTTGAGCACAGGGACCTCTACCGTACAGTCGGCCCAGACAGTCTGTTGCCGACGCCGTATACTCCACTACTCGGGGTTTCGTGAGATTAGCAGTGCCCGCTAGATAGGCCTCCACCTCTTTAAGATATTGCTGATTTGCAGCTTGCACCAGAAATTTATTTACCAATTCTATACTTATATTCGGGACCTCAGTAAGTAGTAGGATCGTAACACCTAGAGGCCTTTCTTCCAGTACAACGGCTCCAGATCGCATAGCCAATTGATAAGGTGCTTCAACCACGATTTCAGTAGGCTCGCTTACATGAGCTGGGAAGGCCTGGGCCGCTCTGCTAGCCGCTCCAGCAAGATAGTCTGCGAGGATATTGGCTTCTCTTGGGCGGTATACCCATTTTCCATGGTCAAAAAACCTCGATTGTTTCCGGCGGATTTGCTGTATAATAGGCTGTAGGTCTATCCTACGAAAGCGTCCTGCAAAGGCTAAGTGCTTGACGATGGGGAGGATGTCCCCTTGTAGATAGGCCTGGTCAACTGCGTAGCTTCTGTGTACCATTTCCTCACACAAAAGGTCTGTTGCGAGATTTGCTGACACCGCCTCAGCAAAGATATTGTCTGGGCAACTAGGTAATGCAACAGCCCTCCATTTGAGCAGCGTTAATCCTTCTCGTTGGAGTTCTAAGAGAGCAGCGCCCGCTCCACCTGTTCCCCTATCAGCATGACAGGACCCGTCAAATTGTACTAGTAGTGTAGTTTTGTCAGACTCGAGATAGCTGCTGAGCACTTCATCGGTGCCTATAGGCTGCAATGCTGTAACACGGCAATGATAGTCACCACACTCACACTGAAAAGTGGAGAGCGAGACATTGGGGGAAACTCCTGTTCCGAACTGGATAGTTTGCTGAATTAATTGTAGAGGTTCAGAGCCTAAGGGGACAACCGCAACCGGTTGATTGGCTTTCACTGCTTCACGCGTAATGCATACCCGAGCTGGTGCAAGTGCGCACGAGATGTGGAGTGGGGGTTTGTCACAGCACCAGAGTAGCGAGTCATCAACAGAACAGTGGGCGGACACTAATTGTGTCCTTACCTGCTGCATACGAAGGTCCAGGGGTAGCTCTGTTTGTACTCTTTGCACGAGGTTATGGATCCAGGTATTCATGGGGATAGGGGGAGCTGAGATTTGATGTCTCATTGCACCAGCTTCTCGTAATAGCAACCTGAATTGATGGACTACTCGTGAGGCTATTGCTAAGTGCTTAACACTTTTCCGTGACCCTTCGGCCAGCGACAGTATTGAATCATCTCCTGTTAGGCTTCGTAGTGCACTGATAGGTACTACGCACCACCTAACCCAATGCCCTACAGTATTGTCTCCCTTTGTACATGCAACACATTTTTCCCAGTCTTCACTTGCTGGCAATTCTTCTTGCATAGGGAGTTCTCTGTGTGATGCCTCTAGCAGTCTGACAAGGGAGTCTGTCGTAAAGGCCGTTAACTGTTTGGTTACTATACAGGTTTCACAAATTGCGGTTTGATAGCCGCCGAGTGGGTATGCACGGCCAAAGTTTGCGCAGAGAGCACATTTTTTTTGCCGGCTTTGGCCACGTCGTGCTAACCACTCATCATCATCCTCATTGACTGCCCAGCGTAGCAAAGTGAACCTAGTAATACTAGGAATCCATCGCTTGTTGACCTCGCACGCATGACTGAGCCATGCCCAGCTGACTCCTCCTGTCCATCCTGCTGTTAACACTTTGTTAAGAACATAGTGAGACGCAAGTTGCATCATGTGCTGAAGCACACATTTTTTGACTGCATTTATTCGTTGTTTGATTGTACCACTTCCTGACACAGCTCTTGTTAGGACATCTTCCCCAACGACACGTGCCCACGCTTGCCATAGTATCCTAACTTCGTGTGTTTGTCTGTTCACTGCCGGTGGACTCTCAACATAAAGTTCATGAACCTTTCCTCCTTTTCGCAGAAATAGCCCTAATGCAGAAACAAGGATACTTACACCAGGGTCAAGTAGTGGTGCAATTTTACACAATCGAAATACAAAGGCAAGGAGGTCATGTCTAATCCAGCTACGTCCTAGTAGGAGCTCAGTTGCTGCCGCCCGTAGCATTTGAAGATCTTCCGTGGCCGCACCAAAATAGGATGTAGTATATAGTACAACGCTCTGGGCAAACGTATTGAAGGCAATACTCTTGGAGACAACAGAGAGGATTGGCTGCCGAAACAGCCTGAGCCGATGTATAAACTTTTCGGCAGCTTTAGGGTTGATTTGTTTCAGGGTAGTAGGATGTGTAGTGACTGTCCATAGGTCACGATCAGACAATTGGGCACGCCCCAGCAGTAATAGCCCAAGTGAGGTCGCAACACCTTGGATGCAGTGTGCTCCGAAACCTGACTGATCTAACTGACGTAGCACCCAGCTTGGAAGTGGACTGTTGATTACTAAAGCTGTTTTGCACCTACAGTTACACTCCAATGCCAGCAATGAGCATATGGGTGTGTAGTCAGTTCCGTTGAGGATGCGGCAAGCTTCTCGAGGGGTCAACCCAATACACTTGTCGGCTCGTGCAAGTATGAGTGTCTTTTGTGAAAGGATAGCCGATAAGATCGCTGCTCGTGCAGTTGGGTATGTCTTCTGCCTGAGGATAACTTCACTTTCGATCCGCCCAGGCAGGGATTGGACTGAAAAGGGGGGACAGTCGGAGCTAATGGCTTGCCAACAAACATGCTGGTCAATTTGAAAACCTGCCGACCAGCAACATTGATAGCACTTGTGGACTCTACTAACCCAGGTAATGTCATGTCCTGGTCCTGCAATCGTGTTGTCATCAATGTATCCCTGAACGCTAATGACCCGGGGGATACGATTCATATAGTGATATATCGGGTCCATTGCCAAACAAAAAAGGAATACTGAGAAAGACCTTCCCATGTCTACTCCTACATGTACCGCCCTAGGCGGTAGAAGTCTGCCTTGAACTTTATGGCGGATAAGCCTTCCAAATAAGATGTATTTGGCATAATTACACACCCATGTCGGGGCATTGCGCATCCGCAGGATATGTAAGATCCAATAGGGATTAACCCGCTCAAAGGCCTTCGATAGATCAACTAGTAGCGCAGCCATGGGAGTATTACTGTCCAGTAAGGCTTGTATGGCATGGACTGCGTGCTGCGGTTCTTTAAAGCAATTCATGACTACTTGCGAGGGATGCATATATGCACAAGTTGCTTTCATGACTACAGCAGCAATGGTGCCATCAACAAGCCTATCACACGTATTGGGCATTCCTAATGGTCTAAAGTAGTCCGCAGTCGGCCCTACTTTTGCCTTGGGTATCCAAACCCCTACCTGTACAGGTGCAGCTCGCAGGCCTGCTAGCATTTTCATCATTAGCTGATCTAAGACTGGGTAGCTATCTTCAGGGGAGAGCCTCCATGCAGAGTAGGGGATTCCATCAGGGCCAGGGGCTGAATCTTTAGTGCCGAGGAGTGTATGAAGAAAGTCCTGTTTCTGGGGGAGTTCAATGCTTGGCCACGGCGAGGCAGTTTGATATTCCCGTAAAATGGGTTCCCATTCTTGAAGAGAGTCTTGAGGCTTAACAAACCAAAAGTTCCGCGTGTCCAGCATGGCTTCGTCCAGCATCTGGGAAGTGGTACACTGTTCTCCCTGCTGATTGAGGATCGGTCCATTATAGATGACGCCCTTCGGGCAAATAGATCGTAACCGATTCCAAAACGTAATATTATTGCCGATACCTCTGGCTTGTTGATTCACCTGCTCAAGAGCGGGATATTGCCGAGTCATCGTGATCTGATCTAGAAAATCAAAAATCTGTTTCAACAAATCACTTCGAATAGTTATTTTTCCTGGATATAACTCACTAACCACGTTAGTAGTAAATATATGGTAAGTGGCAGTCTGAAGTGCATGGAAATGTTTTGCAGGTACGTGTAACACTTCAGCTCGAATTTTAAGGAATTTCCGCAGAAGTTCATACTCGGGAATGCGAGGATGATCAGATGGAATAGGCTGTTGTCGCCACCAAGACCAAAGGGTGGACACAAACTCAACTTCATCTGTTTGGGGTAGTCTTTGAATCCGTCTTATCAGCTCTTGTAGGTCGTTAGGAACCATATAGGGGTTAGCCTCGTTCTTTCCAGGGCAAAACACGTTAGTTGGGATGGTTTGATGGATTGGGTCTTTCATGTCACTTTTGACTCTTGGTCGAACTACAAAGGTCGCGGTGAGTTGGTAATGCCCACTTAGGTGATGTCGCCTATTGGCTGCTACCATCACATCTATTTGGGCCGCAGCTATATAATCAGTGGGACATAGTACTCTATCGAGTGCTGAACTTCCAGTAGGGCTTTCAAAAGTGTGAAGTTGTGGATGCGTGTCGAGAACTTGCGCGTGGACTAATAATTCATTCCAAAGGTCCGGGCAACTGGCATCCACCTGGTTAAAGTCTCCCCCCATATAGAGGGGGAAGTCTACTCTACTGGTCTTGACCCAGGCGATTAATTCTTTAAGCTCAACGACCTTGGTTTGTGGATGTAGATACACTGACAAGAGTCCGATGGTAGAGTATCTGTCTTGGATTACCGCAAGAACAATGCGACCTGGTATGACAATTTCTGTTCGGTCAAGTTTCCACCCAGGTGGAATTAGGGCTGCCGAACCACCCGACACTCCACCTCTTTCTGTTAACAATCCTTGGGTGTGTGCAACTTGAATACCTGGTATATTATGGTGCAAGACCTGATGGGTTTCAGCATGCCATCTGGTTTCTTGTAGTAGAACCGGGCCTGTCCGTAGCAGTCGCTTAATGAGTCGCATTTTGGCATCCCCTGCTCTAGTTGTAAGTGTCCACCCTGATACATTCCACACATGTAATCGTTTCAGCCTGAATGGAAGATCGTGTCTGATAGCTTTTCGGTATTCGAGAATGCCTCTTCCTATTTCTTCCACTGCAAGAGAAGGTAATGTTCGTGAGTCACACATAAGTTGCTGATAAAAATCATCAACACCCTGATGGAAAAGTGTAGCAACATGTTGCAGGGTTAGCTTCCACCATGGTGTTCGGACGTGGAGTATATTGGGCAATATTGATAGGTCACGTATCTTTGATAGATATGGCGGGCATTGAGTCCCTGTTTCGTATAGGTAAGTCGTTTTAACACATCGCGTAAGCATCTTGAGCATAGTACGGAGCAGTGGAGCAGGCAGGTTTCGCAGGATCATCATTATTTCGGGTGAAAGAGTTCAGTTAGCTCTCTCCGTTGGGGCTTCTCCGAGTGCGAAGAGCAGCCTGCTCCACTCCTCCGTACTTGCAGAGATAAGATATTCTCCTGATGGGTCCAGTGTATGGGATTGTATGAGTCGAGTTCCAAGTTGCCTGGGCATTCGTCGCATGGACGATGACTGCGTATACCACATTGGTGACCAAACGACAGGGGTGGCAACTTTGTACGCAACAAAGGACTCAGAGTCTGCGATAGCTTGAACTTGGTGATTGTCAACTACATGTATGGCAATCCATTGTGGAATGGCACCACTAACATCTCGTGCTAGTACACCTATAATACTTAAGCCGCCTGTGCCATCCAGACCACCAAGTAAATGTATGACCGTGCTAGCGGGCGAGGCATTGTGCATAAAGCACTGTGGGGCTCCAAGCGTGTGCAAATAACACAAAGCACAGAAAGGGCACTGTAAAGCCGCAAATTCACTCAGATGTATATAGTGTTGTCCATCATCAATTCGAGCAAGTATCGGGTAAGTCGCAAATGTATGATAGGAAACTTGCACTACATCAGCAAATATCTTTGGCATGTTGGCATGAATGAGAAGATCTTTACTTTGACGATAGTCAAAGGCTACCGTTCCAAAGCGAAACGGTTGATCAGGCTCATGAGAAAGCAACAGGAATAACAGGCAAGGTCGCTGCACCCCAACATAGATAAGGGGAGGATGCATAATTTTTGGTGCCCAAATGATAAAACCGTAGGGAAATTGGTGCTTTGCACTAAGAGTTGCAATCTGGAAAACAACAAAAAGTTGTTTGATAGCAGTAAGTTGTTCAGCACCAGTATATTCTTTCAACAGTCCAATATGCTTAGCTTTGATCTCTTGAGCTTCAGAATGGAATCCAATACCATTTTTTACAGCCAAGTTCATCATGTGCGCTGATAGGGTAACATTTTCATGTGTGCTTGACGACTCTCGCACCCAATCAATCTTAGTTTGGGTCATAATGTTGCTCAACTCTTTATCACCAAAGGGGGGTTCGTTCTCATTGTGGATTCCGTGACACTTTGGAGGTTTGGATCCTTGTAGAAATGCGAAGACTGTCGGCTGGTGCACCACTGGGGGGCGAGCTGATTCGACACTGTCATTAAGAGAGTAGTGCCGCCATTTCGCTTCAAAATCCACTTTGTCAGCTCTGAGTTGAACTCCTCGAGCGGCTGCTTGTTCCAATACCAGCTTCAGCAGGTCTTGGTATTTTGAATAAACTTCTTGGATACTCGGTAGGTCTTTATGGCACGGCTGCGCATCATTGTTTCCCTCAACCCACTGTTGTAATTGATCATCGGTACCGAGGGCCGCACTGATGAGAGATGGATGAAAGCTATTTCCACAAAAGTCTCGAATCACTTTATCCGTGAGAAGAGAAGGCCCATGTCTTTCTGTCGTTAAGATGTTCAAGTCCTGCTAATTTGCGTACTTCTTGGACCGTTAGAATTCTCATTGGCAGTACAATATTTGGGTTGTGAAAGATAGGCGCTAGTTGTTCGATGAGTTCGTCTTTTTTGGATGTAGTCGCTCTGTCTGTTTGGAGAGTGATAAGGAAACGTTTCCAAATAGAGAGAAAGTGAGCAGGAATGAAACTTGCCCATGGCAGGTTTGGGACTCTATCTCTCTCAGCCATTTGGGTTAATAACATGAAGGATTTCCTCCCTCCAAAAAAGGAATAATCCCATAGAAGTGCACTGGGTTGGTAGCCTGTCCAGGATAGCTTCAAGATTCCACTGCTTGACAGTCCTCTTGTTCGTAGTAATGGAGCCAATGGTAAGTTTTCACCTTTCAGAGTTACTAATGGGCCCCATTCATCGAGAGATGTGAGTGGAACAATAGCAAGTTCCTCTGTGTCCATGTGACTTCGTAGGAATACCCTTTTTCGCTGGATGCCATAATAGGGACTGGTGTCCCAAACCCACCGGTTGGTTGGTTGCTTGCTGGGGAGTCCAAGACAGTATAGAAACATTTGGAAGTGTTCAGACTGCTCGAGGCGCTGCATAGCTTTAGGTTTGCGGTCAGTTTGTACAATTTGCATGCTTCCAGCATTCTCTGTTAAGTATCGAATCGATTCAGTTCCAAACAGTTTCTGAAGGTGCAGAATAACAAGGTAAACTACAAAGAAGAGCATACTCCGCTGACCTGTCAGCCCAAGCAATCCATTTAGATAGCCTGCATAAGTGAGATCTTGACAGGGAGATCCTGCGACAACAATCCACTTGATTGTAGGGTGCATTGCCTTGGCTTGGCGAAGGATCAGGGAGTCACGGGCAACTAAATCCCAGACATCTTTAACGTAGATAGAAGTAACCCCTTCAATCGTATATCCCCACTGTTGGTCTTCGCGCAGTCCTATTTCAGTAGCCACAAGCCGACGCAGGACAGGATCAATTTCTGCAGCGATGAAAATAGTAGGGGGTTTACCTAGTTTTTTCTTAATGATATGATAGACAGATCCGACTCCATCAAACATCGAGATAACACCAATGTTGGCCAGCGTTCCATGTGCGATGATCCTAGGTAATCCTTCAGGGTCAATATCTTCAACTATACCCTCATTCTTGCCATCTTTAGGGGGTCCATGTCTTGTCGCCTTCGTCTTCTTCTTGCTCGACTTGGTTTTAGCATTGTGCTTGCATGAAGGGTGAGAGAGCTGCGAGGTTCGTGTTCTTTTCTGCTTCCGAGGCGATTTGAGGAAGCCTTTGACAACCTTTAGTTGTCTTGTGCGATACTGCGCAACTTCACCACCTCCTGCTGCTTCAGAAAGTTGCTTTGACATTAGGATTGCTTTGGGTGATTTAACTGGCAGTATGACAAGCCCACTGATGAGGAGCTTCCCGCTGACAAGCTTGCTGTCCACAACTCGTATACCATTGTTATGGTCGTACATACTTATCATTCCAGGCTGACTAGTATGAAGGACTATGAGCTGGCTGTCAAAGTCAAGCCTAGTGGTGGCTATGAGGCACTGGATTTCGTACTCTCTTTCTTGGAACATAAATTTGTGCCCGAGTGGGAGTCGTTCTTCCTCAAGCTTCGGAAAGGAACCTCCTGGAGGTGCTTTGATTCGAACGATGATCAAAGGGCCTAGTTTGCCACATTTCCACTTGGCCTTGGCAACGTCTAGACATGGACAAGCTTGACATTCTGTCAATTCATCAGTATTCCAGATTGGAACTAACAAGTCACAAAGTTCATCTATACTTGTGTTAGGCTTGATTGTCGCTGTGAAGGTGTCAATTGGTATTGCGCTAGACCGTGAGCACGCCTGACATTGTAACACAATTCTCGAGAAGAGAAAACAACGAGTACTCTGACTAAGGTTTGCGCATACAATTGAATACAGGTCATATACTGCATCATTTTGTGTAGTACTGTTAGGGGGAATAGTACTGAGTGTAGCTAAGGACAGGCAGGCGTCAAAGCATGTAAACGGAAAAACCGTGGGTACTTGCTGGACCCAGCTCCACCCTACACCAACTGCTGCAAGGGCTGCCTGTCGAACATGTATGCTAACATGTGTTGGGATCCAAGGCCCTCTTGATAGGAGATACAATGCAATATTCATGCTAGACATGTGACTACAATGGATCGCAATGTCTTGGGCTTTGTTAGCTAGGGCAGCAATAACGGTAGCATCAAGGGTAGGGAACCATTTTCGGCTAGATTCAGCGAACGGAGAAAGGGAGGCAAATCGAAGTTGAAGGGATTGACTTTGAGTCTCACGTTCAAAGGATGGCTGGGTGAGGTCAATTTGCTCGGTGTTGTCATCTTCCCCAGTGATATCAATGCACACTCGCGTTTTGTCATTAGCCGGGAGAGCAGAACTTCTTTTAAGGGCAGCTTGGATAGGGGGCAATGCTTCTCCTTGATGTAAGGAGGAAGCCTGGGACGACTTGGTCTTCACAGGGGTTGCAACGCCAGGGGGATCTTTACCGATTTCAACGACAAAAGAGTCATCAGGTAACAATGGCTGCTTTTCTGGTAAGCGATCATTTCCAATAGGGGCCTTAGAGGCAGTATCTGGAGGCTGGCATTGACTTGGGGGTGTGAGTTCAATGGGGTCACTGGTATCAAGTTTCGCATTGTCATCTTGTAGGGGAGAGGAGACACCGGGTAGGGAGGACGGAGTGATAATAGGGTCAGAAGGTTCGTTAGACAGTTTGCCTTTGCTTGCAACACCATCTTTTCCTCCTCCACAAGTAAATTTGTGCTCTTGTAAGCTAGTTTTCTGACTGCTAAGAGCTTCTCCTTCATTTGTAGGAGGTTTCTTGAGGGGTGTGGAGAGATGTGCAGGTTGGGGAGGCAGCATTTCTTTATCTTCCTCATCTATTTTGCGTGCATTATCTCCCTGATGGTCTTGATCAACAACCATGTCAGTAATTGATTGCTCACTGGTGCCAGCTGGGTGACTAGCAGGTAGGTTAGTCCATGGGATGGTTGGGCTGACAGTAGGGGGGTCAGTGCGTGCATCACCAGGTGCTAAGTGCCCTTCTGGAGCTTTACTAGCGCACTGAGCACCTTTGGGTGCACCTTGACTGCTTAACCGCTCTGCATTTGACTTCACAGTGTCATGGACGCTTGCTCCAGCGACAGCGTCAGTGAGGGGGGGACTGTTTTGATAGGGGTTGACATGTTGGGAGGGCGGAGTTGGCGAGGGGGTGGCGCCTAAAGCTGCGTACGCCGGAAGCTGATCGATTTCTTTCTTGCTGCTGGGAGGGACAGACGAGGTCCTAGGCGGTTTAGCACAAAGGTCAGTTCGTTTGTCCTTCTCAAGCGACTGGTGCTGTGCAGAGCTTGTAGAGGGCACCGTGGTAGTTTTTCTGTTGGTACCACTGTTGTTGAATGTACTAAATTTCCATGCAGCAATAGCTTCAACTTTAGTATCGGCAGTTAGCATGGCACTGAAGTCAAAGTGGGGAGGCACCAACATGACAAGATAACAAGCTTTGAAAGGATATATTTGTAGAGCATCGACCTTAGTGAGGTATAATGAGCTTTCAAGGCCATCAACTCGATTGATTTGACATTGCTTCCCTGACGGTATTTCAAACATCATAATTCTGGTAAATTTTGACACTTGCTCAAACCTGAGGAAGTTTTGCTTGCAGAAATCTCCTTTAGCACTATTCACTGATTCAAAATGACTGAAATGTGTCAAAAAAGTATCTAGTGTATCTCTTTCAGGTATAAAGTCAAGGAAGAGAATCCACGGGTAGGTCTCTTCAGAATACGTGTATGATACCTGTTGAGTCTGCAAGTCAACTGCTGAGTCCTTAAGAAGTCCGAACCGTCGCTTCTGTGAAGCATTCTGGGTGCTGACAGGGGCGATGACCGTGAGTCTGTTTTTGAAGCTTGGATTACACTTTTCGCCAATTCTGCGCCAATGCTCTCCTTTGGTTTCGTGCCTGGGTGGTTCACCCGGTGCACCAGTTTGTGGCAGTATGTTTCCACAATGTTCTATCGTGAAAACAATGCTGTTTCCTCTTTTGTCCTTGACTGAGAAAGAACATGGGAAATTCTGCTTAACTTCATGAGGGATCCAAAAAGTGAGCATAGTGATATTGACATTGTCTTCATTAACAATCGTTTGATATTCAAATTTCGAGGCTGAGAACGCATTGATGAGTGCAAAGCCGAGATCTGAGTCAATGACTGCTACATCACTTTCCAGGAGTGGGATGATGCTACTTTTTGCAATTTGAAGTGGTATAAAGGGCATACTGCCTATTGGTGCATAGCTTACTTCAATTCGGTACCAGTTGCTGCCAATGGCAGTCACTTGACCAAGCACAAATTGTGTCGATTGCTGTCGTTGCCCAAAAGGCAAGTACGTTGTTGAACAATGCAATAAATTGCGGAGCACTTCGATTTCCATGCCTTCTAATTTCAGCATTACTTGAGCTTTAGATAGAAAGAAGTACTTTATTCTAAAGGACATGAGCTCCAGCGCAAGCGCATTTCGTTCTTGATCACTTAAGTGCCGAGTGGACATGACAGTGAAGACAGCAGTCTCCCGCAGTTCGTGTAAACGAGTCCAGTCAATGCCTTCTTTGATCTGGAACTGGGTATCTTGTGCTGTGTTGATTTCCTTCTGTAATGATTCAATTGCTTCACGGATTTTGGTTCTTTGTAAGCACGAGTTCTTTTCATATTTGATAGTAAGCGGCACGCTTCCTTTTGACTTGTCGGAATTATAGCAACCGTTTGGTGACGTAGTGGTCTCACTGACCCCTGGATATTGCCCTTGTCGTAGTTCTTTGCCAACAAAAGTTTCAAAGGCAATACGAGCAGGCATAATGAGTTCATCAGATATCGTGTCAGAAATCTGCCATTCAATTACCGACGGACTGCTTGACAGACTATCCATTTTGACTAGATATAGTACAGTAGGGTATTTTTGATATCTGAGGGTTCCAGTGAGTTGTTTAATTTCTCGGATGGCTGCAATATGCCTATGGCAGGTGTCAAAGACTTTTGCTGCTATTTCAACTGGGCCAGTGTTGGCATGACACTCATAGATAAATATGACAGTTTGTTGCATCGTTGCCAGTGTTCTCATAGCACTTTGAGCAGCTCCAAAAGAGGGAAACGCATAAGCAGTCGTCTCCTGCTTCGCTATCTGTGAATGCAGCTGATCATAGGTGGTCAAAAGTATGCCTTCAGGTGCTTTGATTTTGCTCGGAAAATGCACCATGAAAGTGGCTTTCAATCCAAGTGCACCGAGACCTTCTGCAGCAGCCTGTTGAGCCTCGATGTGCTCTGACATTCTGGCTTCGTCTTTTCAAAAGGAGAAGGTTGGTGTGTGAGAGGTATGACAGGTAACTCAGGATATGGTAGGGAAAGGGGGGAGTACCTGCCGTAACGCTGGGAGAAAGAACCCAATAAAAAGGGGGGAAAAGAGAAATCAGTCTCTCCAATCGGTTAGCTAACGAAATAGCTCAAAACCTCTACAACGAAGGGGGGAGAGGAGAAAGGAGACAACAAAACCTAAAAAAGGGGGGTGAGTGGGGTAGGTAACAGAGCACCTGTCACGTCTTTGGACAGACACACTGTGAAACCTGGAGAAAGCAGCGGAAAAAAGAAGGGGTCTTGCGAATGATCAAAATCAAGAAAATCAGAAACAGAGCACCTGTCACGTCTTTGGACAGACACACTGTGTAAAGAGAAGAGAGCAGCGGAAACAAGAAGGGGGCAAGCAAGATCAAAAGAAACAGAGCACTTGCCACGTCTTTGGACAGACACACTGTAAAAAGGGTAGTGAGAAGAAGTCCCGAAAGGAAACAGAGGCGCCTAGATAGATCAGAGCAAAGACAAAACCGGACCTTGGTGGAGCAATGCAGCAAAAAGAACAGTGACCTGTCACGTCTTTGGACAGATACACTGTGTGAACGCAAAAAATCACAAGGAAAATTTAAAGCAGTGCGCCTGTCGCGTCTTTGGACAGACACCCTGTGTAGAAGCAAGTAACAAAAAGGGGTGAGTGAAAGGTGCACAAGGTGCCTGTCACGTCTTTGGACAGACACCCAGGCAACAAAGCAAATGAAACCTTAAGATCTTAAGCTCGATGCAAATCACAGACAATCAAGCAAAAAGCTGAGACTAAGGTTTGCGCAAACTCTCAAACAGGTGTTCTTTCTAAGGGCCAGACGAAAACCAAATAAGAGCAACAAGATTTAAACACAATCTCAAACTAAAGGGGGGGGTTCCGGCAGCACAGGAGGAATCGAGCACAGTAAGTCGCCCCAGCAACAAACTACACAACAAGTCCCTTACCCCTGGGCTAACTACGCAGTTACCAGTACTCTCCTCTGCAACAGGTGTGCTCGGCTACTGGTAACTTGAACCGAAAACTTGAGCCAAAGCTGGCTACGGATAGATGTACTTTGACATCGCACTACACTACCATACAACAATTAAGGTAAGACAACACGTGTATGGGAAACTTGGGTACCCTACGTTATCTCGAGTAGCTCACTGGAACTGCACGTCTGAGGCGGTGCGAGGTTCTCCACTGCTACCGGCGCTACTGGCTGCGGTATTGGCGGGGGGTGGATCACTGCATTCCGCTGGTTGCATCATTTGGGCGAAGAGTGGGTGGTTTTGTTTTTCGCGCAGGATCCGCCTCTGCGAGGATTGCCACTGCCTTGTTTTCACACAAAGTGCGTTCCCATTCCTCCAGGGCTCTTTGCGCTGGGGTGTCAGTTTGTGGTGGGGCCTTGAGAGCAGCTGTTGTCCCTAACGCTCTTAGGAAGGGGCTATCGGGTGGCGTGGGGGATGGGAGATGCTGAATGGCCGCTACTGCACGCAAGACGTCATTTGTTTGGATTTCATATGACGTGGACGTTTTCTTGCTTGTGGCAGGCTCGGAGTCAGCCCATAGTTGTTCCAGTGTGTATTCTGGTTTCGGCTCCATGTACCGTCGATTCCAACTGCATGGTGGGACCATTGAGGCGCGTCATGGTTGATTTCAACTGAATTTCTTTTCATGTCATATTCTTTGAGCATGTCGTCTAATTCTTGCAAGCTAGCGGCTCGGTGAATACAACATTGTCTGACTGCACCATCAATGTGCAGTGGCCATCCCACGGGCATGTGGGAGTCTTCAAGGAGTCCATCACCATTTTGCTCTGTGATTGTGCCCAGCATAGGGACATCAATGGTTGCTTTGAGGCTAACTTGCGCACGTTTGTCAGGTGCCAAAAGGCCTCTGGCAGCCAACAGTTCGAGCGATGGGAATTCTGGTTGGTCATTCGTCGGCAGCACCTCTTCTTTGATAAGTAACTTTAGCCCGTTTAGTGGCTGGGGCTGTTCTTTTTGAGGGTCTGGAGAAAGGTTGGGATGCGTTATCCTTGGGTGTTGTGTCTTCAAACCAGGTGGGGCGGACCGACTGGACACCTATGGGACTTGCGGAACTTGCGGTTTTGATACTTTCTCTGCGCAGGCTTGGTAAACAGGTGGGATCATCCATGCCGGCACGAAAACTGTGATAAACTGCATGTTCCAAATGACCTGCAAATTCTGCGGCTCAATTTCTGGCGTGATGCATCTTACCTGACCATCGATCACTCTGGTGTATGATTCGGAGCGGTCGAAAGATGCTGTGACTTTCAAGCCTAGGTACAGCTCTCTAAACCAGTATTCCTTGAGCATCATAAAGGAAAGGTGAGGTGCCCTCACTTCCAGTACGTGCTGCGAAAATTCAGGCTTACAACCACTAGCCGCGTGCGCGCGTCGACCTACGCTTGGGGTCCGTGCAGCACCGGCGATGCCGATAAAGCTTGCAAAAACACGCAAGCAAACCAAACTCAAATTAAGTGACTTGACCTCGCTCTAACTCCTTTTTCTCAGCACACGAAAACAACCAAAGTCAGCTGTCCGGCTATCTGTCAGCCGCTGTACCGTGCTGTCTTGCTTTTATTCTTCTTGTTGACGTGCACCGTGCTGGAGCATCAAATTCCGAAAGCAAAGTCATCCAAGTTCCAGTGAAAAATCGGCCATGCAACTGTTGTTGAAAAACAAACTTCACATCATCCACAAACATGCCATTCCAGTCGCTCACATGCAGCAAAAAAACGAAAACCAGTTCCACAAAACTTCACGTCCACAAAGTTGTTGAAATAAAACCAGGTTGAAAAAGGTTTGGAGTTTGTTGTCGAGCATGCACATGCGAAGACAATAAACGACATTCCAAATTGCCATGCAAATGGCAAAAACCATCTTCATCATCTCCACATCAAATTTCGCAACTCTCCAAAAACCAGTTTTCAGCAAATGTTGTTTTGCACAAAAACATCTTCAACCGTTGTTGACACTCGGCAAAAACGTCGTGCAGAATGCAAGCTTCCAGAAAACGTTGAAAACCACACATCATAGTTCATCCGCAGATGACACTTGTCCAAAACAAATCTATTCAATGTAGGCCGTCCATTTCCACGTGAATTCATGGATGAATTCACCATCATCTCGACGCATCCAGTACGATGGCTTGGCACAAACCGGTGTACTTTCATACCCCCTCTTGCCAAGACATCCGTCAACATTGCATTGACCATGCAAATAGGTATAAGCTTGTCCGGAAAGATGACCACAAAGGTGAATTGTCCAGACCATCGCATCAAAAATACATATATTGTACTGTTGAATTCAATCAGATTGCCAGCCTAATCCCGTTCCAGTTGCAGTGAACTCCAAAAACCTCGTCATAGACAGTGCCACGTGCAGTGATTGCAATAAATTACATCATCTCGAATTGCACTGTATATCCAAAAAAATCACTCCAGCAAAACCAGAAGTCCAGAATTTCAGACTGACATAGATCTGAAAGAGATACATTGCTTGATGCAGTCGTCGCTGCATCGCCATGCAAAAAACTGTCAGCATGCACATGGAAACACCAGGCTAGGGCTTCTTGTCGAAGTCCACACTCATCAACTCCCTGCGGTACGCCGTCGTTGCATACAAAAACACATCCACTCTCATCTTCTTGAGGAAAGCGGCAAGATCTGGAGCTTGCGACTTGGGCGTAGCTGTGATCTTGGGCGTATAGTGTGCCAAAATCCACTTTGCATATTGCCCGGCTTCATCATCGTGGTTGAAGACCTTCAGAATGAATTCATGGTAGGACATGTCCTTGTCCCTCCATTTCTTCAGCTTGATCTTCGTGCTGGCCCACGACTTGATGCCTTGCACACGCACTGGAAATGGCACTGCGGGGTCCATGTCACTGGACTGATAGCTGGGGTACCAACTCTTGTCATTCCAATCCGTTGCATTGTGCTGAATTGTGGTTGGAATTCCCCATAGGTGATTTGGGAACCACGGCGGTGAGACATCTGCAGGAACATACTCAAAGCCAAAGAGTTCGTCTTCATCCTCAAAAACATCTCGATTCCTCTTAAAGCTCTCATCCATGCGTCCACCAGTGCCGTCCCCATTAACTTCTTCCGGTACCTCTTCGATCGTGGGAGTCGAATTCCTGGCTGCTTTGTTGGGTCCGCTTGCCTTCGGAATAGGCAGCTGTTTCGCTGCTGAATTCTCCGGTGCAGGAGCAGAAGCCTTTGCTGGTGGAAACACTGCTTCTGTCCCCATAGCGGCAGCTGAATGTTCTGGGAATCCAGACTTAGGCATTGCAGTGGCAGCAGGTGGAAGATTAATTGGCGGTGTGCCTTGCTGGACATTTCCAAAGATCTGCAAAACAGGCGGATCAGCCTTTGGTGCAGTTGGAATTGCGGCCCACGGGTCATCGTCAGGGTCATAATTCATCTTGGGTGGTCGCCCAGACGATGCAGGCGGGTTCACACTCTTTGGAGGCGGTCCATTTCCCTTCCATCCTGGCCATTGTCCTGCGGCCTTCTGTGCATTCCATTCAGCCTGACGCGGGTCAGGAGCATGCTTATGTTCTAATTGGTGCAAAGACAGAGTCTGTGTCATCATCTGGTTGCGCTCTGCCTTGCGCATCAATTCACGCAAAAGCTCCATTTCCACTCCAGTCATATCGGTCCCAGGGTAGCATTCCATGCCAGCTGAATTCGGTGGTGGTGTAGGTCGGTTTGCCATGGCTCTAAGTCGGCGGCAGGCAACTACTTAATTAGTTGAAACTGTTTCCAACCCTCACACACACACCAAAGGAAGAAAAGAGTCCGGCCAAGCACAAAACCTGAGAGGTTACCTGCTGTGTCACCTGAAGTTTTCCTTTCAGACATCTTTGATGTCGCGCGTCAGAACATGTGTTGTGACATATTTGCAGTGAATTCCCTCTCTCCGTGCTTGAACGCAAAAACCAAAATACAACACAAACTGTTCTGTGTTCCACATCAACTGTACTGGCGTCTCGCGTTTGTTTCAGTGACATCAACTGCCGTTTGTCTGTTTGCGTTTTGCATTCGGCGACAAACCAAAACAAAAGTAAAACAACATGCACTCCTAAACGACGTGCATCAGAATGCAGTAAGTGTCACATCAACTGCCGTGCTTCGTTTCAGTGCTTCACATCAACTGCCGTCTGTTTGTTTCGTCTGTTTTGGTTCAGTTGAAATAAAGCACATGCACAAAAAAACGCAAATAAAGTTGTTCCATGCAGGTTTGAAAAATAACATGCAAAACGTGCAAACATTCCCAAACCTACAGTTACAAATCTAGAAAACGTCTGCAGCATACCTGTCCCCCTCTTAAACTGTGCGCTGTCCGGAGACAGGACATGCCAAAAAAAACTCTTTCTCTGGTTGTTGCATGAATTCCTAAGGAAATTCATGCGGTGTTCCTTGGTGAGTCATGCGGCGCGACGTGCAGCTCTCACAGCTGCTAGAATTCCCTTAGCGAGTTCTTTGGTATATGAACCAGTCCTAACCCAGTTCACATCCATCACACCAGCATGCTCCTCACATGTGCACGATCCAAAACGCTTTGTCAACACATTGCAAAAACCTGAAAATGAGCTTCGAAAAATGAGGCATTGCCCTACAGGCAAACCATTGTCTGCTTTGCATCCGGTTTGGCAAAGAAACACTTCTGATTCAAATTCTAAACCACAGTGCTTCAAAACATGCTTGGTTTCATCTCTCTTCCAAATGTTATTATTCCTTGGGAGTTCAAACGATCTCGAATTCCCCAGAGTCAAATACTTAGGCACAGCTTTCATGATACCTTCCCATGCAACATCGGCTTCACTCAAACCTCCAGTTCCAAAATTCTTCAACGGTGAGCCTGAGCTACATGGTGTAGAGGCATGCACATGAATCCAGCGATACCCAAGTTGAGCTTGGACCTCTACAAACTGCTTCACTCGTGCAAACATTGCATCGGTCTCAACCTCTTTCACAACTCCAACATAGGGCATTCGAGCAACTCGACATGCATCACGAAGAGCTGAATTTGTGCCACAGCACACTTCGACAAATGCAATCTCTTGTTTTCCAGAAACAACATCATTGACGAGCAACATGTCATTGACTGATCGAAGATCCCTGGCAGGCACCTCCACAGCCTCAAAACCCAAGCTTGCACGATGACGTAGGAAGTCCTTCGTGCTCAAGCACTTGGTAAACAGGTCAGCCACATTCTCAGTCCCTGCTCGGTGCTCGATCTCGAGTTCTCCAGAAGCCATTTTGGATTTCATCCATGCCAAACGAATCTCCACATGCCTGCTCCTCTTAGGAATATCCTGGCCAACAAGCAATTGCAATGCAGAAGAGCTATCAGATTCGAGCAAAATCTTCGGCACACTCTTCGGTTGCATCTCTCCCAAACCAACATAGACCCTCTGACAGAATTGGCTGAAAGCCACACTTTCTTGAGATACAGCTTGCAGTGCATAGAGCTCGGCTTTGCAAGACGAAAGTGAAACGGACTGTTGCTGGCGTGCAATGGATCGCACAAGTCCACCTTCGCAGAAAACCACACCACCTGTAATCCCCTTTCTGCCATTGAATCTATATGGTGCAAAGGAAGCATCTGAAAAAGAATGCAGAATGCAATGTCGTGCAGCTCCAATCATGAGTTCCTCATACTTTGGCGATGGAAGTCGCAGACAAGTTCTCACATCTCCATGCAAAAAACGTAGCAAAGCTTTGATTGCCATTTCAGTACCATGCGTAGGAGCAGCTTGCTGCGAGCCTATCAGGCTAAGAAACAACTTCAGATCATGCCGTGACTGTGCCATCCATAGCAGCTTCCCAAGTGCTCTCCGAAACCTTGAGTACGCTGCAGCCGACAACGGCTGTTGCATGCTTTTGTCTGTCAAGGCTCTTTCAAGCACTGCCGCAACATCAGGCACGGTGTTGGATCCCTTGTTCACACTGAATTCCACAAAGGTTGTGTCCAGAAACTTCGGGTCAACACCAATTGACAATGAATCATCCGTTGCTCCTCGTTGAATTCTTCTCCCAATAAAAGTCAGTGCACCTCCACCTTGCTCGGCGGGTAGGATCACGCCAGTCTCTTTCAACGGGACTGCTTTCCCAATTGCTTTCTCAACCAGCTTCTCACTACGTGCAGTTTGACAACAAAGAAGAAGATCATCAACATAGGCTACCAACAATGCAGTTTCTCCATGCACAATACCCTGGTAAATGCAAGGTTCAACTTCATCCGAAACAAGGCCAACTCCTCGAATGGAGTCACTGAGCAAATTCAACCAATGCAGTGACGCATCTCGAAGACCGTTCAGCGCCTTGTAGAGCAAGAGATATGCAGGAGAACCATCTATCATAGAGACAGATAACGGTAGCTTGAGGACGATGACAAGACCACGAAGTAGAGGAGAATGCATGAATGCGTGTGAGACATCAAGGCCTTTAAGTCGTAGAGCTCGTCTCGAAGCCAGTGACAACACGAAATGCAAGCCCTCAATGCTCGGAGTGGGGCTAGAAATTCCTAATTTTCGTGCAGAGACACCTTTGTTGATGTCTTTGGCTACGATCCTAACTCTGACCCTTGTCTCACTCTTGTACGCTGACACCCAACGGCTTGGGATCACACGCATGTTTGGATTCTTTTTCTTCAATGCATCAACCTCTGCTTGGCCTATCACCTTTCCTGCTCCACATTTCTCCAAATTAGCAATCTCTTCCTTCATGCCTTCAAAGCCTAAATCAGCATTAAGTTGCATCAACGAGCTGTCATCAATCACCTCATCGGGCTTCCACACCAAAACATTGGTACCACCTAGCTTCACCTTCACGCAAGTATGGTCACGTTCTGGCATGAACTTGATTGAATTCAACTCATCGTCAAACAACTCGGGGCTTGTTGCAACTGCCCGTTCTGGTCCAGCTTCAGGCCTCCACAATTGGCATGCATCATCCATTAAAAGCAAATCAAGAGTCATGGGTTGCCCGGAGGCTCTTTCACGCTCCATCTCTGCTTCTAATTCTTCTACTGGTTGCTCAGCTTCTCTTTTAGTTCCTCCAGTCTCTTCCACATCCATTTCAACCTGACCTTCTGTTGTACCGCCAGCCGGAGCTGGGTCTCGCTCAGTATCAACCTCCATATCCTCAAAATGCACTTGCAACCTTTCCCTACTCACCTCAACACTCTCTGGACTACCAACCGCAACACTTGGTGAATTCTCAGCATCAAATGCCGCTCTTCTCCGCTTGCAGTCGGCATTGTGCCGAATTCCAGGGGCTACCATTCCAGAGTCACATGCTGGGCATCTCGGTGTTTTGGGAAAAACTCTAACTTCAGGTATAGAGTCTGCTGGTGAAGTTGCAGGCGATGTTGGGACAACTGAGGGTGACTTAGACACAACAGCGGGTGTCTTTGGTTCTGCTTTCGCTGTTGCCGGTGTTGGCAAAGGTGGTTGATGGGCAATTTTGATACCAGTGGAACGTTTTGGCACAGGAGTTTCACTTGGTCGCTTCTTTGGCATTGGCCTCCTAGTGTTGTCAGGTTCCTTCATTTCCCTAACAAGTTCACTGGGAGCTCCATCTGGGTATTCAACGATGTCATCGCGTGCATCGCGCGGTTGTCGCGGTGGTTCAAGTGGGGGCCTATCACCTACTGAACGTGCAGGTGTTGGTGCAATTGCTGCTGGGGGCGCGTTTGGAGGCGCTTGCATATGCACATCTTGACTCTCCGCAACTTGAACATCTGCACCTTCAACTTCCACAAACAACTGGTCACCTATCATGTGTTTCCATGCAATGGGTGTGATTGGTCTCACATTCCGTGCAACAAAACGTTTCAAAACCAACTCTCCATCAATTCGCAATGCACCCTGAACAACAGGACCTGTGTCTAAACCTGAATGCACAAAACATGCTTCAATGCTTCTCGTTTCGTTTGGTGACTGAGCACGAAGACTGTCTGGCAACTCAGCTAACACTGTCGAACCGAACATTGCAAAACTTGGTTTTGATAACTTCCGTTGCGTTGAGTATTCAAGAGGTGAAAAATCTGACCCATGTGCATTTGAAAAATGATTGTGACTCAATGCAATATACGTGCAAACATCTGACAAACCACGTGCAGAAAAGTTCACATCAGCACCGCCATCGTTCATCTCAGCTCGAAGAACAGCCAACGACTCCTTCAACCTTCTGACTGCTCGCTCGGCTCCACCATTGGATTGGTGCTGTTGAGGGCGTGCACGACGCACCATGAATGTGTACTTCTCCGAACTTGTCCCTACTAATTCCGAAACCGCTCTTTCTGCATCCGTGTGCAACACAACTGAACTTGTTGAAGACGATAACCCAAAGTGGTCTAACCATTTGCAGACCTGGCCTTTGACCTTCCTTGCATCAGTGGCTGTTGCAACTACGAATCCAATGCAGTTAGTAGCTAATTCCGTAAGGACTAAGATTTTGATGGTATTCTCTGACTCCTCGTCAACTACTTCTCCACGTGTTGTTAAGAATGCAAAGTCCGCTTGGATCTCAGTCTCCAACGAACCCTCCTTTCTCCTTCTGTGATGAAAAGTAGATTTCCCACGTGCACAGATCGTGCATCTTGGGTCATACGGAACGTGTCCTTGAAGACGATGTCGCTCTAAGTCAGATGCAGCCGCACGTGAAAGTGGATTCAAACTGTTGCTACTTGCAGCAAAAATTTCTGGAATAGGATGAGGAGGTTCCAAACCCTTGGAAACAGTCAATTGGGATTCTGAAGACCATGCTGGTTCTAATTTGATCCATGGGCACCCTGCATAGTAAATGCAACCCTCAACTGTCCTACCAGTTTTCACATCTTTGACATGAAACCATCAGGTCCTTGATTGAATTCCCAACCACATTCACACAACGTCGTCGTAGACATGATGTTGTGACTAATTCCACCTACCAAACATTTCAACTTGGCAGATTTGTAGTCAGGTATCCAATCCTTGTCCCTACCAGTGCGAAAACCGACCCAAACAGTGATTGTTGCAGTACCGTCGATGTCAACCTTACTCCCATTGGCAGCACGAAATTGCTCATGTTTCATGTCAGCTACCCATGCACCATATGCATTCACGGAAGAAGTTGCCATGACAGTTGCAGATGCACCTGAATCCAGTAACCACCAAAACTCTGACTGTCCATCATTCCAGAATTCTGACAAAAGTGGACCAAACTGGCATGTACCTACGAAGTTCATGCGAAACTGAAACAGTGTCATGCACATTCAAAAACGTTGAGGTTGCAGTTCTGTTTAAAACAACCCTGCTGTTAAGGAAACCAACCCTTGGGAAAACTCTGCAGCATCACCTGTGGAACCTTCGCCTTGCAAACCCAAAAACCACGGCTCATGCAGATTTGGAGGTGTCGTGCAACTGGATTCTCGTTGAAGAAGTCCACAGAGGAATCCTGAGTCCTCAGTTCCTGCACCACAACCAAACCAGCCAAAGTTGAGATCCCACAAACAGTGGCGTTCGTCACTGTCTTCATCACTGCTGCTAAAATCAATTTCATCTCCCAAATTCCCAGGTTGATCAAAAACAACTGAACATGCATCTGTTTCAGCAAAAACGAGTTCTGGATCATCAAAAAACTGTGCAGGCAAAATTTCAAAAAACGGTGGCAAACTCTCGAAAAGATGTGTCATCTTCTGCAACATCTGTTGGTGTCTGTCCATCGCTCTTCCTAACTGCCAATCCTGAAACTCACAGTTGTCACATTGGCACATAGGTGGCCCTACATTAAAAGGACATGATAAACCACTTGCAGAAACAACACAAACACTGTCTCCCCAAGAGCTATGACTGTTACTGCTGCCAAGCTCATCCATTGCCTCTTGCAAAACTAAACCGGTGGAAATTTCCCCAAAAATTCTTCCAATTAAGGGGCTCAAAACCAATGACTGAATTTCACTGTTCTCGGGTCGCTGACTACTGCTTGCATACTCTTGCTGGGATTCTTGACCAGTCCAGGTCCAATCCTCTGTCCATTGTCCATCAGTCCAGTCAGCTGTCCAACCCTCATTCCAGTCACTCCAGGTTTCATTCCACACCTGTGACGCTTGCAGCCACGTTTGGTCACTCCACCATGACCCATCATCTTGATACCACTCGTCCATTCCATCGGTTTCCTCTGCATAACCGAGTTCATTCATTTTTCCTTTCTTTCCAAAACCTTTACCTTTTGCCTTGCCTTTGCTCTTTCCTTTTGTCTTTCCTTTGCCTTTGATCACCCCTTTCCCGTCGCCCTTGCCCTTTACACTCTTGTCTGGGCAGTTGGCCGAGATGTGACCAAATTTCTGGCACTTGAAACAACGCACTTTTGTCAAATCAGCATCACACATGCTTGCACCATGCTTCCTACTCCCGCATTTCGTGCACCTATGCCCTGAGTTTCCTACTGCATCCAAATTCCAATCCCCATTACCATCGCTAGTTGTCATGTCATAGTACTCCGCTGCACCTTCAGACTCATTCCCTAGCTGGTACAACTGTTTCTTGGGTTGGAATTCTGCAAAAGCCCTTTGTTGCTGTTCCCATCTCAACGCTGCAGCCCTAAAACTCTGGTACGTTTCCCCACTGGTATGATGCAGACAAAACGTTCTGACACTTTCAGGCAGTGACCTCAACAACACTGCAACTAAGTCTGCCTCTGCAACTTGCAGCCCAGTGGCATCAATTGTACTTGCAAGAGTACCCAAGAGCTTGCCATAGCGTGCATTCTCATAGTCGATCTTCCGGATGGTGTCCGTCACAACAGTGCTTGGGCTTGTCTCACTGGCATGCAAACTGAAACTCTTATGCGCAAGGGCCGTGCGAAAACTCAATGCTTCACTGCGGGTTCTCAAACTGTATTCCATGGTGAGTTGTCTTATCAATTCAAACCCATTTGAACTCTGCAAATCAAGGTTTACTCCCACATCTGAACTCAACAGGTTGACCCCTTCTGAGTAGGCATTAATTAGAGTAACCGTTCGAGGGTGTCCATTGAAAGCAGCCTTCAGAATTGCCATCAGTCTCCTGCTTCTAGCTCTCTGTGCAGGACTTAATTCTTGCCATTGCAGAGCTGTCGGCCACCTGCACGCCTGTTCTATCTCTGAACCAAACTCCAGGGATGCTTGCATCGACCACGCTACCAAATCCCCAATGTAGGTTGACCAGCCCAAGATCTCGAGCTCTCTGTTACTCCATTTCGTTGTCTCGGGTGTCGGTGGATTACCTATCCATTTTTCTGAGCGTGCAAAAACGTCTAACGTGCTATCCCCATTGGTTCCTACGTGCATTGGATTGTATCCATTTGGGAACATACCATCCCTTTGGCCAAACAACTCAGGCACTCCCCTCACCTGGTTCACCTGCTCTCCCAATGCCTGTCTCAACCTCAGCACTTGCATAGGGTCCAAACCTTGCGTCATCCTAAGGATTTCCTGCATTCGTTCATTCTGTGGTGTTACACCGCCAACATTCGGTCCTTGACAACCTGTCAGTCCTTGTCGTTCCAGTCCTACCTGACCTAGACCTTGACTCAAGTTCTGTCCTTGACCTGAAACACATGGCATTCCTTGACCACAGCCTTGACCTGAACGCAGTTCCGAAACATGCACCTTGCTGAACTCCACAGCCTGTGCAACCTTGAAATCCTTGACATCCTTGTTGAAAACCTTGGCATGCACCCTGCTGAACTCCACAGCCCGTGCATCCACTAAAACCTTGACATGCACCTTGTTGAAACCCACAACCTGTGCAACCTGTCAAACCTTGGAAACTTTGTCCATTCAAGCTATTGTTTCTTGGGCTACTTTGGCCATACATTCCATAGTTTCTCGGATCCATAAGACCTCCATGTCTTCTTTCAGGACCATACCCAGTCGTCATCGGCAGCATCTGTGGACCAGCAACTAAGCTCCCGGCACCAACTAAGTTCCCAGCTGTCGTGCCTAGAATTCCCCCTGCCTGACCTGGGGCACCTGCATTTACATTACCGGTTGGCGAAGTCATTTCAGCACCATTCGCTTGACCTGCTTCTAGCCTAGTCGGCGAACCTGGTGGCATCGGCATTCCTAATCCTGGTGGTTGCATCTCAGCTCCTGAATTACCTCCTCCCTGGATCATCTTACTCGCGTCCTACGCGTGAGCCGAAGCTCCGCTACCATGCGAAAATTCAGGCTTACAACCACTAGCCGCGTGCGCGCGTCGACCTACGCTTGGGGTCCGTGCAGCACCGGCGATGCCGATAAAGCTTGCAAAAACACGCAAGCAAACCAAACTCAAATTAAGTGACTTGACCTCGCTCTAACTCCTTTTTCTCAGCACACGAAAACAACCAAAGTAAGCTGTCCGGCTATCTGTCAGCCGCTGTACCGTGCTGTCTTGCTTTTATTCTTCTTGTTGACGTGCACCGTGCTGGAGCATCAAATTCCGAAAGCAAAGTCATCCAAGTTCCAGTGAAAAATCGGCCATGCAACTGTTGTTGAAAAACAAACTTCACATCATCCACAAACATGCCATTCCAGTCGCTCACATGCAGCAAAAAAACGAAAACCAGTTCCATAAAACTTCACGTCCACAAAGTTGTTGAAATAAAACCAGGTTGAAAAAGGTTTGGAGTTTGTTGTCGAGCATGCACATGCGAAGACAATAAACGACATTCCAAATTGCCATGCAAATGGCAAAAACCATCTTCATCATCTCCACATCAAATTTCGCAACTCTCCAAAAACCAGTTTTCAGCAAATGTTGTTTTGCACAAAAACATCTTCAACCGTTGTTGACACTCGGCAAAAACGTCGTGCAGAATGCAAGCTTCCAGAAAACGTTGAAAACCACACATCATAGTTCATCCGCAGATGACACTTGTCCAAAACAAATCTATTCAATGTAGGCCGTCCATTTCCACGTGAATTCATGGATGAATTCACCATCATCTCGACGCATCCAGTTCGATGGCTTGGCACAAACCGGTGTACTTTCATACGTGCGATGCTGGCATTAAAAGAGTGACCATCCATTCAGCTAAAAATTCAATCATTTTGACTTCGAGTTTGAGAGGATGGTCTGGACTGTTCGAAGTGCGCCCGCAATGTCCGGGACATGCCTGCGTGAGGGAAGTCCGACCGTTCGCTTGGCATATTCATCAGCGAAGTAGAGTCTGCACAACTTTGAGACCCACTAGCTCGGCTTCTCCATGTCTATGGTGATCTTGGCCAGGGGCCATGGGTCTGGAAGCGTGGACAAGCAATGCAGCAATTCAGAAGTCAGGTCTGAGGAGATGACTGGGAGGGCTTCTCCTTGCGGGCGATGGTCAACTGCTGGCTCTACCGTGCCCTTGCTTTTTTGTGTATGGGTGCGGGCGGCCATATGCACGGCTTGGATGGTGGACTTATATTGGTTGACCATAGCTCTTAAGTACTCACATGCGCGGACTGCTGCTCTCCTTGTGTTTGGCCCATCTTCGGGCTGATTCTTGGCAGCTGTTGCCAGAATGTCTCTCGCTTCTTCTTCAGGCGACCGTTTGGGTTCCGTACCAGGTGCAGGTGCAGTCAGAGCGACACCTTGAACTGGCGTCTCTTTCGCGCGTGGCAAGTGGTCTGGGATTGGCAACTCAGAGGTACTCCACTCGTTCCCTCACAATGCAGGATTCGCAGATGGACTGTTTGTAATGACCACGGCAACAGATCACAAGAACAACTTGAACCGCTCCGTGCTCAAGAAGGATTACGCCCGCACCCTACGCGTAGAAACAATAGCCAACTCAGCAGGAGGAACAGCACAGGTATCAATCGTAGCTCAGCCAAGTATCGGATTTTTAAACGCCAAATACTACTCCAATGGCTCCCCTAAAGAAGATACCGAAGACTGCCTCGGCAGAATCACTGTCGGACTCACCCGGTCCAAATCGTTAACCCTGCTTGTCTCCCCGCTAGACATCATGGGGCTCATGGGCATGACGCAGGTGATTGCGACCATTGCATATGGCATCCGGGGCCTCCGGAGAGGAGAAACGACATGGGGGTGGCCTGACTTTGATCCTGACCCAGCACAAGAGAATCTCGCACAGTTAAGCCGGTGGTCACTGAATTCAGCACCAGCTTGGGAGTTCCCTCCCCTTGCAATCGCCAACCAATACCACGATCAGCAAGCCAACGAAGTGAAGCGGGCGAGATACCGTCTAATATTGGTGCGGGGGTTAGACCTTCGCTGGCTAAACAGAGAGCGCCTCCAAGAAGTCAAAACAGGCTTAGCAACTCAACATAAAGTGGCTCCCCGAGCAGACTCTCCCGTTCTCTGAAGTCGTCCTATGTGCCTACGCGGCTGATCGCACACCCTTTCCCACCTACGTGTGCCTGCCCTCAGGACTGTACAAAGCCCGCACCGGGCAAGTTGTAGCACAGACTGGCCCAGAACAGGAAATCCTGTCCCTGCCTGGTATATACTTCTTTTCGGCTATCGAGAAAACAAGAACACGAGTGTATTCAGCTTGAGTGACATGTTACATTAAAGCTTTCCCATGCCGGCAGCTACTGGAATTTAATACAGGGTAACGAATTTCACAACACCTTGCCAGTACATGTAGTCTATCGGCTCAGACATAGTTCAGACAATACAAGTTGACCAAATGATTGCTACCTTCAATGTTGCTAGCTTGTTGCCTGACACCGACATGCATAGTACAGGTTTCCCTCAGCTGCCAAGCCACTGTGCTTTTCCGACCAAGGACGTGTCGGGACTGCACCTGGCAAACGCTCCACCCTCGTAGCCATGTCGACCGCGCTCATGACATTTCTGAGGAACTACCACTGGAAAGGTTATAACGTCGAAACCATTCAGAGCACTCCAAATATGCTGACAAATCTACATCGCGGCAAGTATCCTATCCATAGGCTATGTCACAATGTCAACATAGAATGTAGGGCATTTAACCTGATGGAAGTATGCACATGGCTCAATGGTGAAAAATGGAACATCCTATGGGCTGAAGATGAGTCATGGCTTCCGGAGGAGACGACAGTAATGATGGGGGCTACACTGCCCCATGGGTTCCATAAGGTCAGTCCTCGAGAGTGTGACGAGGTTTACCTGCAGGCTTGGTTGAATATCACAGGATATGGTGGTTTCTATCCCTTCGCTGCAGAGGTGCGACACAACGGATATGCATGCTGGGCCAACTCCAGACGCTTTGCAATAGTTGCAAAGAATGCCCAACAATGTGCTATTATTGCAGAAATTATGCATGCTTACAATATCTTAGGTAATCGCATTGAAACACTGCAGCCAACCCTAGAAGGAATTGCACTGAGTGAGCAATCACGAATCAACAGTGCTGTCCATGAAGATGATCGACCGTGCTTTGATTTCCGGCTCTCGCAAGAGTGCCAAGCTGCGATAGCAGGCCAGTTTCCTAATCATGCAGATGAAGCGGATAGGATCTTCCAACTCAGTGAAAGTATACAAGTGCTGCAAATGCAACATAATAACCTTGTCCAAGAAGCTAACCGAGCACTTTACCGACTACAGCAAAATTGGTATGCCCTCAGTGAAGCTTATGCAACCATCTTCACCGACCTTTGAGGCCCAATGATTTAGCAGAAGTCCGGTGCAGTTGATCGCCAGCAAATCCAAAAGAGGAACTCAGTGGTCAGCCCTTCCTGTGGTTTTTCTCGCTGATCACGCAAATAACCTTTAAGGGAACTGCATCACATGCTCACCTTGTAGGGGCACTTTCATCCTTGTGACGTTTTTGGTAGTGACTGCATTGTGAACATGCGCGTGTGTTTGCTCACAGGTTCTTCATCCCTCCTAAGTTGGTATGTTTAACAAGCGACAGCCCCTACACACCTATTAGCGGGTTATATGACAGTCCTGTGTTTGTGCATATCATGAATGTTCACGAAGGGCTCCAGGATGAACCCCAACCCGCATTTAACTTGTCTATCCTTGTTCAGTGGTATTAACTCATGCACAATTGGCTACTTGCTTGCTGTCCTAGGCTCTTCCACAAGTCAAAAAGTGTGAAGATTAGATGGGGTTTACTTCAGTGATAACGGGATATACACATAACTAATATCTCCTCCATCAGAATGGCTGAAATACCCTAGAGAGATAGTCATCTCAGAGGCATGACCGACATGATCCAATATTCAACATGCCTGCCATAAATAAAGTAACCATGTAGGTCACGTTGCCTTTCCGACCAAGGACGTGTCGGGATTGCAACTGACTGACAACAACATCAGCTAACTGCCATCTCACTCTTACTCTCACGACTAATGCAAGACAGTAATATTTGTGTGTAGTGGGCCTCCCCTCGCTTTACCTGTACTGCCATGGATTATGTGCGACTCCGTGGAGAAGAACACCAGTTCCCTATGCCAGTAAAGATGATCCTATATAGCTTGGAAGCAGCGCAAGACCTTATGGTGGCTGTACGAGACCTCAGGCGCACAGTACGGCTAGTGCAGAGTGGATGTGTCACCTTTTTTCCAGAAGAAGCACATGGCCTGCAGTTGATATATAACACTTTAGAAGCTGACCTCCAGCAAGTTGAAGTGGATGGACAGCGCATCACACAGCATCTCTTGACAGCACTAGCAGCATCGTACGAGGACATAGTCCGAGTGGCAGGTTTTAGTCGCCCGTCCACACGAGGTGTGTGGGTCAACCACCTATACTTAGTCCCAGCTGCTGATGGAGGCATGACCGATCAGGCGGGACTTGCCCCAGTGCCAATAGATGCCCGACCCTTTCGGTTAATCATTCAGACAATACATATCACTGCTACCCTGGGTGGATTTCTGGACCGCAGAACCATGCGGCAAGCAGCTGATACAGTAGTGGAAGTTGCTTTCATGCTACTATCACAGAACAAACCATGAACCCCTAAATAGGGCCTATATTTCGATTCCAAAAATGGCCCCATCACGGCAAAGACAATGTAGCCAATCGGAAATAGTGAAGGATATTCTCGAAGAGCATGCAAAGGTCGGTGGAGCCTTCACAGGATGGCTGCAGGCGAAATGTTTCATTCCAGCTCCTCAGTACAATGATAACATCTGGGCCAGTCCAAGTCCCCTGCAACCCCTGCAGTCAGCGTTAAAGTGACAAAAGCAAGGTGGGCCAGAGAACCCAAAAGCATGACGGCACACAGCACGCCTTTTAATCTTGTGGTGTGGGCAGCTGTGCTCTGCACGAAATCGACGTAAGATCTGTACTGAAGCATCGTGCGCACTGACGGTATCAGGGGCCACAATTCACCACAGCATGCTGTGTCAGCTACGTCTACATTCTTCTAGTCGCTTTTTCTGCTAATGTAATTAATTCCGTCCCATCTTATCTATTTCTGCGTTCTCATTTCGTTTGCTAGAGACCCCTAGAAAAATGTGACCACACCCAATCCCCTGCGACCCCTGCGGTCAATGTTGAAATTTGTCAATGTTTGAATACCGATCGAACAGACATCAATAGACATGAAAGGCTTTCATTCTGGGAGGTCTCCTCGATAGACATCAAACATTTATTCTGAAAAGTCCGCGGCATGTCAACATTGACTGCAGGGGTTCAAGGGGATCCCCTGCGGCTTTTCTTTCAACTAAGCAGCTGCACCTGCCAACAAACAGTACTGGGCCTTCCACAAACGCGCGTCGTACTACGCAATCATGAAGAGACATGCAAACTCAGATGTATAGACATATATATATATATATTCGCCGCGCTAATCGTCGGGTTACGCCACGTCGAGAAATAAAATCAAATCAGTCTCAAACAACAGTCCATCACAAATGAAACCATCGACTGAACAGGTCCGAGTTGCCAAAGAAAAATTGCACAACGTGAAACCACCGTACTGAAAATCAAAATCAAGCAACCAACACTCAGATGTATTCCCTCGGGCTGCTTCCTTTCGAGGATCGAAGCAAAGATGCGGAACATCCATTCGGCAGGTGAGTTGTTACACACTCCTTAGATGTTTTGGACTTCCATGACCACCGTTCTGCTGTCAAAATGAAGAAAAACCTGTTGTGGCATCTGGAACGTTTGAGCACCTTAGCCCAACGTTAAATTCATCCCTCATCGCCAGTTCTGCTTGCCAAAAAACGGCCCACTTCTTCCACAAACATTTGCACGAGAGGCTGGTTCGCTCAGGCTCACGCCAAAAGCTGCATCGCAACCCTGGCGTCCATTCGGCAGGTGAGTTGTTACACGCTCCTTAGATGTATTGGACTTCCATGACCACCGTTCTGCTGTCAAAATGAAGAAAAACCTGTTGTGGTATCTTGAACGTTTAAGCACCTTAGCCCAACGTTAAATTCATCCCTCATCGCCAGTTCTGCTTGCCAAAAACGGCCCCCTTCTTCCACAAAAATTTGAAGGCTCACGCCAAAAGCTGCATCGCAACCCTGGCGTCCATTCGGCAGGTGAGTTGTTACACGCTCCTTAGATGTTTTGGACTTCCATGACCACCGTTCTGCTGTCAAAATGAACCAAAACCTTTTGTGGTATCTTGAACGTTTAAGCACCTTAGCCCAACGTTAAATTCATCCCTCATCGCCAGTTCTGCTTGCCAAAAACGGCCCACTTCTTCCACAAAAATTTGAGGCTCACGCCAAAAGCTGCATCGCAACCCTTGGCGTCCATTCGGCAGGTGAGTTGTTACACACTCCTTAGATGTTTTGGACTTCCATGACCACCGTTCTGCTGTCAAAATGAACCAAAACCTTTTGTGGTATCTTGAACGTTTAAGCACCTTATCCCAACGTTAAATTCATCCCTCATCGCCAGTTCTGCTTGCCAGAAACAACAAGAACAGATCAGGTTAGACATTATCGCAGCTGCAGCAACAGGAACTTGTTTTGGCAGAAGAAACAACTCTATACGCACTACGTTGCTACGCAAGGGCCTGCCTCATACCACAACCTCATACCAGGACCCCGAAGCGAATGTTACAACCTGTCGCCGGGAAAAAAAAAAGGTCCAGCTTTCAACTGCTGCACTCATCTGGGGGCCCGCCACCGCAAAAATGCACATTTTCACCTGGGAGTCTGCCACCGCAAAAAAAAAGGTTAAGAAGGTTCAGCTTTCAACTGACGCACTCATCTGGGAACCTGCCACCGCAAAAAACCACAGAAGGTGTAGCTTGCAAGTGTCGCATTTTCATCTGGGAGCCTGCCACCGCAAAAACGTCAAGAATATCCAGCTTGCAGCTGTCACATTTTCACATTTTCACCTGGGAGCCTGCCACCGAAAAAAAAAGTAAAGAAGGTTTAGTTTTCAACTGCCACACTCATCTGGGAGCCTGCCACCGCAAAAACGTCCAGAATAGGCAGCTTGCAGCTGTCACATTTTCACCTGGGAGCCTGCCACCGCCAAAAAAAAGAGCAAAGAAGGTTCAGCTTTCAACCGCCACACTTATCTGGGAGCCTGCCACCGCAAAAACGTCAAGAATATCCAGCTTGCAGCTGTCACATTTTCACCTGGGGGCCTGCCACCGCAAAAAAAAGGTAAAGAAGGTTTAGTTTTCAACTGCCACACTCATCTAGGGGCCTGCCACCGCAAAACCGTCAAGAATAGGCAGCTTGCAGCTGTCACATTTTCACCTGGGAGCTTGCCACCGCAAAAAAAGGTAAAGAAGGTTCAGTTTTTAACTGCCACGCTCATCTGGGAGCCTGCCACCGCAAAAACGTCAAGCATATCCAGCTTGCAGCTGTCACATTTTCGCTTGGGAGCCTGCCACCGCAAAAGAAAGGTCAAGAAGGTTCAGCTGGGAGCCTGCCCCCGCAAAAAAAATCAAGAATATCCAGCTTGCAGCTGTCACATTTTCACTTGGGAGCCTGCCACCGCAAAAAAAAAAAAGGTCAAGAAATTTCAGTTTGCAACTGTCACGCTCATCTGGGCGCCTGCCACCCGAAAAAGGGAACAAATGTGCAGCTTGCAAGTGTCGCATTCTCATCTGGGAGCCTGCCACCGCCTAAACGTCAAGAATATCCAGTTTGCAGCTGTCACATTTTCGCCTGGGGGCCTGCCACCGCCAAAAAAAAAAGTAAAGAAGGTTAGCTTTCAACTTTCAACTACCACAGTCATCTGGGAGTCTGCCACCACAAAAAATGAACAAATGTGCAGCTTGCAAGTGTATCATCTGGGGGCCTGCCATCAAAAAAATGTCAAATCCAGATTGCAAAACAGAAGGTGGGATAGATTAGAACTTTTTTTTCACACAAAGGAAGATTGATATGATTTAAAAAAAACCTTATTCTATCCCACCTCGACAAAAGTTCATCTACCAGATTTCAGGAAACTGGGAATTTTTTGTTGGTTTACTTCCAGGTGAGAATGCGACAGCTGCAAGTTGATTTTTCCTGTTATTTTTTTTCCGGTGGCAGGCTCCCAGGTGAAAATGTGACAGCTGCAAACTCGATATTATTGACGTTTTTGCGGTGGCAGGCTCCCAGGTGAGTGCGGCAGTTGAAAACTGAACCTTTTTAGATTTTTTTTTGCGGTGGCAGGCTCCCAGGTGAAAATGTGACAGCTGCAAACTGGATATTTTTGACGTTTTTGCGGTAGCAGGCTGCAAATATGTAGAATCCCAAATAAGGATCTTTATGCTCGCGTGCGTGCAGTCTACTTACCGCGAAACAACGAGTTACACCTTACTACAACGTCTCCCCGTCAAAAACGTCGTAAACAACCAGCAAAACCGAAATCACATGGTTGCTTCCCTTGAAGCAAAACAAAGATGTCACATGTTGTGACTGCTTCTTACAAACAAAACAAACGAACTCACTCAAACTGATTTGTTTTGAGTTGGTTGGTTTGAAAAAAATTGTTCTCGTGGTGAATAAGCCATGAAACAAAAAAACGAATTCCGCTCATCCGGTGGTGACATTTCATGTCATGTTGAAAATGACGTAAATTACTCATTTTCAGACAAACCTATATTATATATATATAAGTTACCGGCTAAGACGCCAAGTCTAGAAGTCATCCTTCCAAGTTACGCGCAGAAAAAAACGCATGTGAAAATAAAACCAAAATAACATGTGACATGCGGACATGTGAAAAACTGCCGTCGACAAGTTGAAGCTGAAACACACTTGCACATTCAGTTTTCTTTTTCCTGTCAAAGCATGGGGAAAATCTTAAATTGTTCCAAGCTGGATCACACTGGCACGGTGACACAAAACCCACTTGAATCCAAACATTTCTTGAGAAAAAGAAATGAGTGACCCCGTTTGCATTACACATGTTAAATGACAAGCAACATTCATTGATCGTTGCACGTTTGTTTAAACTGACAGTTGGTGCATTCATGTTTGTGAATCAGCTCACAAGGTTGGAACATCTCCAACTGAACATCTGACATTAAAAATACAAGACGGAAACGCGATAGTTTCACGCCAGCTTCATGGATGATCGCTGTGTTCAAGCCGATCTAAGCGTCACGTGCTAGGTCCCAACAAAGAGCGGGAAATCAGACAGGGTGGCACACTCTGTTTCAGAAAGCCTGCCGGGTCTCCAAACCAAAGTCCAAATGGTCAAGCGCAACGCTTAACCTATCTATAAACCGCTATTGACAAGTCAACTGCAAACGTCCCCCAGCGTTTTGCGCGAGCCCGCGCAGGCGAAATGCACATGGACATGTGATAAGAGGCATTTCGTGTGGAAATTTGCAGGGAAAATGCCGAGCATTTTGTGCGAGCCTGCGCAGTCAAAATGCACATGGACATGTCACAAGAAGCATTTTGTGTTATGTCACCCACACATTACTACCACAATTTCAGCGTTGATGCAAACGTCGGGCAAATAAGACAACATGTCGGTGAAAATGGGCCACTCTTCAATGGTATCTCCCTGCCAAGTGGCTGCAAAAGTAGTTGCACTGCTGGCCCGCGCATCTGATTGACACCGGCACACAAGGGCATCTTCAGCCCTCAAAAGATGAAGGTCGAAACTGCCCGAAATAAAAATCATCATTTGCACAATCTCCAATGATGTTTTGTTTTGTTCCACGTGAGAAGAGGAGGAAATAAGTAAATAAAGGGAAACGAGGACAAGCAAATGACCACATCAGAGTAGTGAGTCCGTGCACAGCAGACAAGCGTTACCGACCCGCTAAAACTTTACAACACTCAAAACTAGAAATGCTTCTGGAGGAAGTAAGCCAGGCCTCCGTTGTGATAGTGAATCCTGGTCGCTTCATGGGGCGGGATGTTCCTCGCAAAAAAGCAGCTTAAACATCGTCGCATTGCAGAACGTCAGTTACTCATCTAAACACTATGTCATACAACAGGTTGAACATCGAGCCTTCAAACACAGATGCTGCTGTTCATTGATGCAACCTTGAAAGTCATTAACACCTTTTGTCATGCGCACTAACCGGCGCTAAGGTGAAGAAAACCAAAGCTTTGCTGTTCCCCAGCGGTGCGCACTAACTGGCGCCCCAGTGAAGAAACTACAATGTAGCCAAGGTTGAAAAGACTACACACTCGCCTGAGTTTGGCGTGCCATCAAAAAAAACAAGTCCTCTTTGCTCAATCGCCCAGCTTTGGCGATGAGTCTCTTCTGCTTTTTGCTTTCGCTTTTCAGCGTTTTGCTGACGTCTTTCAGCGAAGCTTTCAACTCCTGCCTTCTCCGCTTAAGGTCGCCCAGCACGTCAGTCATAGTAGTAGAGATCACAGGCGCAGCCACGGAGGAGGTCACAGCTGCACCGTCAGCCATAGAGCCCATAGAGGTCGCAGCTGCCAAATCATGCGCGCCGTCAGCCATGGAGCCTATGGAGGTCACAGTGGGGTCACTACTGGCGCAACAGCAGGGTTTTTCGTCTCTACAAATTCAATCAGAGCCGTTGAACAGGCATGCACAGTTAGCCAGCGCAGCTGTTTCCACACTGAACAAATGCTGGTCAGGCACCAGCAAAACGGCTCCATGTTTTGAACTGTCTGACGGTCCTTTTTTCAGACCTCCGCAACGTTCTGTCATTGTATTGCAGAAATCAGGCAACTCTGAACATTCAGGTGGCTGAGCGTTTCCTCACTGAAAAGGCGCGCCAGTGAAGTTGGTAGGTGCTGGGCAGTTGTTTTAGGAGGTTGTGTGGTGAGGTTGAGTTCTTCACCGTCCTGGAGCCACAAGCCTTGAATCGCCCTGGTGATTATTTGCACTCTGCCCGACTCACCAAGTTGATTGCACTCCTCTGGCCGGATGCGAGCCAGGATAACGACTCTGAAGTGGCTCGGCCAGCTTCTGCCTATTCGCTGCTGCAGCTCTTCCCTTTGGATAGGCCTCCAGGTGTTTACCTGTGGTCACCAACAAAAACAATCAGTGCCGGTTGCTGGATTGCAGCAAGTGCGGCAATTTCATGCAATTGCCGTACTGCTGGCTCTCATCCATATATGCAAGCCACATCTTGGAGAGCCAGAGACTAAATGGAGTATTTCATGGCCAGTTCCGCCGTAGCGGAGCCTCCAGTCGCAATCAAAATGCGTTTCTCTGTTGCGATCACTGCATCGAACATCAATTTTTGTTGCATAAGCTTCGTCCTTGCCTTCCTCGATGCGGCCCAGTAGCCGTCCAAAGGCTGTTTGCGTTGTGGGGTAAGGTCACTGATTTGATCAGCTAGGGCTTTTGCAGCAACGGTGCAAACGATCGCAGAGAAATCACTTAGTTCGCAGCTGAGGACAATTTGCAAAACTGCCAGGGAACGCGTCTTTCCGGCACCAAAAACGCCTGCGACACAAAGGTCAGAACGGTCAGTGAGGATCGCCAGGAGCAATGCTACTGCCACAGAAGGACATGCCTATCCCCATGCCCTGCCAAAGAGAGTAGGCCGACATGCATATGGCCACCTATTGTTTACACCAATTGAAGAAGGCACCCATCATATTGATTATCTCCAGATTACGACCCCGGAGGTCGTACCGCATGGGATACGATGTGAGGGACTCTTACGAGTGCTCTCATGGGTTAGCTTTGATCTCCCTGATCATTGCAAACGAACCCTAAGTTCGCTTCTCCAGGCTGCTGGCAAGGGATGCCCTGATCTACATATGGTGCCATGTAATGGCAGAGATGTAAGAGACGACCCCTTGCTACTGAACAGGACTTGCGACAGGTCTTGATTGACATGATCCCAATCCCTGGGCAGGCAAACGCGGAAGGGGGAGAACTTATGCGGAGCCTGCTAGCTGAATTCCTCCGTGGCTTCTCTTTGCGCATATTGATCTTCCTACTGGATATGGTGTTGCCTCAATTGGACGCTTACTCATGCGGTCGTCAGTTAGGCGTCCCTGTGGAGTAGTTGGTAGGGCGTCGTGACAGACTACCGGTGGTGGTTCGATTCCCCGCTGGTCCGCAGGTAAGCCTCAAGTGTGGTGACCAGTCGAAAGACAATGGCGCCGGCCACAAAAAAATACCATGCGGTCGTCAGTTATAGCACCTACAACCCTGGACCAGCGTTGTGTTGGCGCAACGACAAGAGCGAGGTCAACCGGGAGTCGAGCTGGCAGTCCGATATGGATATGAGGCCTTTGCTGGTTTTTATGTGGTGCAGCTGCTCACAGATGGTATTCCTCTTTTGCTCTTCAGCGACCTGAAGGCGGTTCCTGCCGTGTCGCCATGGAGTCTATGTGTAAATGACAACTTAGGGAGCATGGAAGCCAATGTGATGGCAGGTAGGGCACTATTTGGGGGTTTCCAGCTCCCCGATGGCCCGCGTTGCTGTGCCATTTTCCTGGTTCAAGAAAAAGTAATGCAAGGTACTAGTCGATCCACGGATTTCCGTGCATACCGTCGAATTGCCCCAAAGTCACTTGAGCTAGTCCTGGTCTCCAGGCCTGTTGCATCTGCCTTTTGTGGCCGCCTTCTCGTGCAACAGCCAGCGTTGCTGGTTTTTGCACAGGCTAACCCGGCACGACTCCCATTGACAATGGGCATTCCCCAGCCCAATATCCCAGTGAGAAGAATGATGACTGAACGCAGGACAAAATTGACAGATGCATCAGTCCGAGAGCTTTGTCGCCTATTGACACCATTGGAGTTGCTCTCCGAGGTCCGCATGATGAGTGCATGCGCGACATGCTCGGCCACTCCAGGATGGCTACCCGTCGATGAGGACGATATTATAGCTAAGTCTGTGATGGTGTCAGGATGCCACACACAGAGTCGGTCCTCAAGACAATGCAGCAGCACCACTCTTCGTTCTCGAGTTGTCAGCCTCAGCATTTCGGGCGGAGAGGCAATTGCTGCCACCTTAGTGGTACCTGGGAAGCAATCGAATTCATTGAGCACTTTATGGATTGCCAATCCAGTGCACGATCCGCCGAGAAGCCAAGTACATCGATGTCCCTAATTCCGTCTGGGATGGAAGCTGTCACATAATGAGGAAAACAGGCTCGCAAAAACAGCAACTTGCCCTGTGGATGATAGCACCTGAAGATTTGACGAACTGCAGTGAACCATGTGGGATGGGGAGACCTTGCATGCACTGGCCGGATGGTCGCCGCAGTCAGTAGCCGTATGCACGGGTGATCAAAAGCTTTCGATTGGCAAATCTATCCGGCAAAAATACCCTCCATGCACTCCATTCCAGGGCAGTGAAGAAAAGCTGGTAGATTGCGTACTCATGCGTAGTTTTAGTCCGCCCGAGTTGAGTGATGCGCTGCTCCCAATCATCTGTCATCGCCAACGAGGGGCCATACACTTTCATTTCCGCATGATTCTGAAATCATGGTCAGGGCTTAGCCACCCAATCCACTGCAGTGCACTGTGAGGGGTCGATCCGGCATGGGAGAGTCCTCTTGCCATAGACTATTCATCGAAAGAACCCATTGTGCCCATTTCTTCGGTCGATCAACCAGAGCTTGCGAAATGTTGGCTGCATCCCCCGTATAGATCCGCTGGGAACACTGCACGAGATCGAATACTTCTCCTTTCACTTCTGTTGTCCACTCCTCTGGTGCGCGAAAGACTGTTGGGAGGCCAAATGTGAGTTCAGCGGGCCTGGGCAAGGGCCCGGCACTGAGTTCCAATTGCAGGTCTTCGTTCCCACGACGGTGGGATCCAAAGACTTTAGTGTTTGGCGACAAGCCTGCTTCATCATGGCCCTGAAAACAGGATCCAAAAAACTAGTAGAAACATGGCGGCCATAAAGGGACCTCAACTGTATGTCTGCCTTCAGGATTGTACAAGGCGCGTACTAGACAGATTGTGGCACAGACCGGCCCTGAACAGGAAATCCTGCCTTTGCCAGGTATGTACTTCTTTGATTCATGGCAGGTACATCCAACGCTATCCCCAGCAACCTACCACGCACTAAAGAAGCGCCAGTCCGAGATATCACTCATGCCACACCCTCAGCTAGTACGGAACCAACCCGGTTGCCAGAAGAAGCGAGAGACATTCTTGCGACAGCCGCCAAGAATCAGGCGGAAGATGGGCCAAATACAAGACGGGCAGCTGTCCGCGCATGTAAGTACCTAAGAGCCATGGTTAACCAATATGGGTCCATCATACACGAAGTGCATGAGGCAGCCCGCATCCACACACAAATGAGCAAAGGCGCAGCAGGGTCACCGCAGATTATCGCCCACAAGGAGGAGAGCTCCCAGTCATATCTCCAGAACTGACTTCCGAGTTACTACATTGTCTATCCACGCTACCCGCAGCAGAAGGTCTGGACGGACAACTTGTGTCAGCTGTGGCAAGACCCTCTGTATAGTGGGATTGAACACTCGCTTGCATGAGGTGTAGCTGTCGGCTTATAACTGCACGTTCTGTTACATTGGCTCGGGCTTCTATACTTCTCCTTTGCCAAATTTTCTGAGAGCTTGCGTAACAGTCAAGGTAGTTTCTGGATGCTGACGTTTCTCGCACGTGGATGACGTTAGAGGAACTGCCGCAATAGATAATTAGTTTGCATGTTTCTAAAAGTGATACTGTTGAATCGTTTCAGTATCACATGGCAAATCTAAGTTGGGTGTTTTTGTTGGGCCTTGCCCCGTTTTGGCGAAACGCAAATCTGGCTGGGGGATTTGCGATTTTTGGTGTGTCTTGTTCTTGGTTTGAACTGATTTGCCCTTTTTACGGGCCATACGTGTCCCTTTTTTGTTTTGTTCTCAGATTTTCACTGCTTACGCAATTGTAAGGACCGAGCCTAGTGCAATTTCGGCCACGCCAGAGAAAAAAAAACATTGGCTCGGGCTTCTACACGGATGCGCAGACTCCTTAGGCAACAGTAAGCCGTGCGTATGGCTCTGCAATCCTGCTCATTGATTATGCCTGCAAGGAGGTCTGTTTGCTGCATTGTGGCCTTATGCACAAGTACATCTGAGAGGACGCTGAGAGAGGCAATTTTGTGGGCCCGTGACCTTGTACAGTTTTTTTTCTATGCCAACGACGGTACTGTATGCACAATGCCTCGATTTCTATATTTCACTGAATGTCGTGGTGGATAATTAATTTTTTTGGCATGTTTTTGAGTGTGACACAGTGGTAAGACCGCTGTGTCCCTTGGCAAATCCTTTTTGTGGGTGTTGTTGTTTGGGCTCTTGCCCCTTTGTGTTTCTGGTTTGCTGTTTGCTTTGACGAAACGCAAATCTGGCTGGGGAATTTGCGGGTCGTCTTGTTGTTTTTGTGTGGTTTTTGGTTTGTTGTGATTTGCCTGCACTTCTGGACCTTCTGGGTCCTTGTACAAATGTCGTTGTGACTGCTTATTCTCATGTAAGGACCGAGCCACAGTGCGACATCGGCCAAACTCGAGGAAAAAAAAAGCGGAGGCCAGCAAACAAGGAAAGAGTGGACGCACGGGAAGGCAGCAGAGGCAGGAGGGAGAATGTAGCACAAGCTAAGAAGGCGGGCGCGTGCAGCTTTAAAATTTAGCGGTGTTCTAACAGGATTCTGGATCACCCGAGACGAATACCTCAGTGCCGGAGCGAGGGGCACATGGACAACACCCACAACATGGTGTAGAGGGCAACGCCCCACACAGGGCCGAAGCCTTTGTTGCCATGAAGCGGAGTGAAGACAGGAGCCAATTAGCCACGACACGCCATGCCAAAGGTATGACAACCGGGCCGTTGCAGATACAACCAGATATCCGGAGGGAGGGATGTCGCATACCTTATAATAATATACCAGGGGGGGGTCAGGTGATGTTTTGGAGGGCTTGTCTACCTAATTAGCGTTGTATTCCTGGCTGTCTTCTGAATCCAAGAAGTGGTCCTCCCCAGTTGCGTTGAAAAATTGATGGTCAAACAATCCCCCACTTTGATCCACTTGCGTCATGCGAAGACCTTTTTGTGTGAAAGTTTGGTGAGAGGATGTACAGTGTACTGAACCGCCTTGAACCTACTTGAACATCTTTAAACCTATCTTGGAACAATGTATGTGCAGGTGAACAGGTAGGAAACCATTTTAAGTTTGTAGGAAGAGGCAGTAAAGTATTCAATACAATCATTCAAATGGAAGCCGGCCACCTTCGCAAAACCCACAAACTCCTCAACAGCAAGAAACACTTCAAGCAATCATCTAAGGCTGCAAAAGGCTGATGCGCCTTCTTTTAGCAGCAAACAATCAAGCTACCAGACAAAAACGAAATAATAAAAAGTCCGGAATTGTTCAAAAAGCTCCGCTGCTGATACGCAGTGGAAAATACTTGAAATGTGTGCGCGAGGGTGTCGTGTTGCGTCAATATTATTTAATTATGTGGATGAGCGACGTTTGGCGTTGGGAACCAGGTGAACTTGTATTTTGTGAGGTCGCGCTTCATTTTGTATCGGATGCTTTGCATATGACACCTGCATGTTCATGGTGATCAGATTACCATGCACATATCTATGTATATTCTCTTCTGTTCTGGCAAGATTGTGTATATTCTATTGCATTGCCAATCGTTGTGTAAAATTCGGCAGAGTGCAATGGATGCACTTGTCGGGAGTGTCATATTCATTGTTCGACCTGATGATGTGAGAGTCTCTATTGAAGCGCATTGAATTTGGACGGGTGTTGAGCGAGAGAAGCTGGTTTTTTGTGAACCTGAAACTAAAACATTTTGGACGTCACTTACTAAGAAGGTCCAAATGAACACGACCAAAATATGAGCTGTTTTGAAGGACTAGAAATGGGTCTCAACTTGGAGGTACTGAGGCCTGAGGTGGACGCGCTGTAAAGGCGGATTGGCAGCAGCAGCAATTTTAAACACTTGCAGTCCAGAGACTCCAGTCCAAGGCCAATGTTTTACAGCTCCGAAAATGAGATTCTGCAGCCTGATTTCAATTGACTTTCCGGCCCAGAAATGGAACCTGAAAGCGCACATGTGGTATCAGCTGTCTCCGTTCCCCAGCCCCAATGCGGCGATTGCAATGCAGCACCACCTAGGCAACATTCACCAATCCGTCGCTCTCCGCGCTACTCCGCTACTCCGTGGATGTTTTAATTCAATTACCTAATGCAATTGGCACGATATCGAAACGATAACGGAGTGAGAGCCTTCAATACTTCACCTTCCACATCTTTCCTAAGCAGATTCTTACTCCATCCCGTTTTAAATTAATAATTAATACTATTAATTAATAACGGGATTCACTGAAAAGATCATAATTTCAGTTCTTTCTAGGCTGCAAACTTCGGTAGGAGTCTAGAGGGGCAATGGGGGCCAACCGATCTGTGAACTAGAGAACCCACAGGAACCTGAGGAACCAGGTTGGAACCAATTTGGAACCAAATGGAACCAGGAGATGGATTTTCGTTTGTTTTTGTGGTTTGTAGTGTTTTTGGATGTTGTTTGACCCATGTCCTGGGAACTTGATGTTGTGACTGTATTTGGTAGGAGTTTTGTAGGGTATTTGTGAGTTTGAGCTGAAGACGTTTCATTTGGAGAAGCTGGAAGAACCTTTTTAAAGCTTGAGAACTCTTTTGAAGTAGTTTGAGAACGTTTGAGTGTCACTGCGTTTTACTCTGCACGACTCTTCTAAGAAGAAGAGTGACTGAGCTGTCCAACCTGTGTGGCTTGGCTCAAGTCCGAGCTGTGAAAAAGAGCTGCCACGTCGCGCTCGTGTTTTCACATGGTAGCGGAGCCATGAAATCTCTATAGAAGCGCTGACACCAAGGTCGTCTATAAAATTGTAGACGTTGACACTGGATAGGTACCCCCAAACAAAGGATGGCCCTAAAACGCACCATGTTTCGAAGCTTCTAATTTTCGAGCGGATATTGCAAGGAGGAAAATTTAAATCAGGAATGGTTACAAGCCCTTGCGATTTCTATCAACCTAGGCAGCAACGTCGCAAGGCAAGGTCCGGAAAACCAGCCATTTTGATTCACATATCTGCCAACGCACGCGCGGATGCCTGCGGATGCCCCTGCGGATGCGGGAGAACCCTTGCGAAGGACCACTGCGGACGCCAAAAACCCACCAAAAAATGGCCGCGGATGCATTTCCGGCGTTTGAGAAATACAAAGTAATAGAAAGCAACCCGCCCTGCGGATGCCCAATGAGGTGTGTGGCACATTGTATGGGGGGGAGGG
>CAMXCT020001496.1:0-37500 GCA_947184155.2 Cladocopium goreaui
TCGACTGGACATTTTGCTCTTAATCCAGATCGATACCCCTGTGTGCCGATACAGTGTTCTGCCATGTAGATATGAGCACGGCCACTGTTGACTGTGTCACCGCCGCCCGGGATCAGGCCGTTCTGTGCGATGCTCTTCCAGCTGCTTCTCATCGTGCGATGGAAGACAACCTCAGGGACCTCAGTCATGGCACACAAGGGCACGCCAGTGAAGGCGGCTTTTCGCTCGGGGGATACTTGGTTTGAGCAATACACCATGGTTGAATTGGCATAAAGACCCCCTGCGGTTTTCAAGGCAGCTTCAGAGTGACCCTGAATTGCACGGATTTTCACAGGATAATACGGCATGCCTAGGCCATTGTCGACAGGAAAATGGGAGATCTTTGCACACAAGAATTGGAACCTACTCTTGCCATGCTTGTCGATATTCATTGCGGTGCCAAACAGGTTTGCGACAGTGATGAAAACATCTGGGGGCACTTCCTTGCGGAAGGCTTTGGCAAAATCCTCCAAGTCAATCCAAAGGTCTTTGTCCATTGGCACCTTGGCACAGGATCCATGCCCCCTGCAAACTTTGTTGACACGAGTCGCACAGTCAGAAAATTTCTTGTCGACACGAGTCTGGCCAGCAATGGTCTCAACGTCGGATGCCGATATCAGCTCCATGCAGCTCATAAGCCGTACCTTCAAAGAGGATACCGGGCAGATCATCCCCGTCTGCATTGGTCACCATTGTATATTGGTATTCAGGCAAATGCTCTTCCATCCAATATGCTTTCACGTGGCCGGATGCATGTTCCTCTAAGCGCGCGGTTGCCCGCGGCTGGTACTGGCTGGATGTGGCTCTCTTGTCATCTGCGGGCTCATCCACTGGTGCTGGTGCTGCTTTCGGCCGCGACTTCAACATGACCTCAGCCGTTTGGACCAGGATTGTTGCTCTGCTGGATGCAGCGGGCTCGCCGTCGCCGGCGGCCTTTGGAGGGTCATCTTTGGGAGGCTCAGCAAAAGTGCCCGAAGGCATCGTCTTGGTGTCGATGTAGTCCTCAGTGTCAGGTTGTTGAGCTTCGACGTCCTCCTTGGTGAATGACCTGCCCGTCGGCGTGATGTGTCTTCGGGACTCTCCAAAAAGCAACTTGGTGATGTTTGCACATGTCTCCTGATAGGACCTTGGCAGCTCGTCCAGGACGGCGCTCATGTTCCTCCGCAAATCATCCCATGTTTCCTGGCCACACTGAGTAAGCTCCAAACCAATTCGGCCAACCCGCCATCCGCAATCAATTGCGAAAAGGGTAGCTGTCCAATAGGCAGCAAGACGCGTGCGATTTTCTTCAGAGTTGGCGAAATGCCACTGGTCTCTGAATTCCATTGCATCGGCGTATACCCCTTTGCTCTCAGCCACGGATACTTCGGATTGGCAAGCCCTTGCAGGCTGCTGGTTAGAGCTTTAAATCGAGGCTCCAAAACATCAAAGAACTGGTCAAAGATAGGATGGATGCCATAATCTGCGCTCCAAGGCGCGGTCGTGAGACCGGCCGACTGCAAATCCAACTCCCGGGCCTTGTTGACAAACCATGTCAAGTGGCGCTCACAATCATCCAGGATCGTGGGCCAGTGCCCGTTGGGGCCGTCGTACGGCCAATTTGGATTTTGGGCAATCCCATCCTCTCCTACAAATTCATTTCCGAACCAGGACAAATGCAGGTTGATGCGTGCATCAGGATAGCGCTCGCGGGCGTCCGCGGCCAATTCAATCCCACGCTTGACCAGCTTCTGCAGAGTCTTGCCCCAGAGCATCTCATGGATGAACTCAGTCACATACTTAGGCTTGCGCTGCCGGTAATGCTCGAACAGGTCAAACTTCTTAAGTGTTTTCCTACGCCCTGTGATCAATGCACATGACGAGTCAGAGACTAAGATCCAGATTACATCATTGACGGGCATCTCCGGCAACATGATCTTTTCAATGTGGGACTCCTTTGGCAAAAAGCAGAAGCTAAGGTATTCTGCAAGCGGATCCTCTCGACCGTAGAACCTCAGGGCCGAAGCCGGCGTCCATTCAGTCATCAGTCCATCCACGAGGTCCTGAGCAGCCTGATTCTCACCTTCATTGCGCATGGCCAATGCAAACAAAATGCGATTGTGAAGGAGCAACCATGCTTCTTTGTTAGCCTCACGTGTGGCTTCGAGCGCAGCCTCGCGGCTGGCCGGGTGTGCTGTGGCATATCGCGAGTCAGCCATTTTAGCAGGACAGGCACGAATGACAGCGGGTGAAATCCTTTTGGATGTTTGGCCCACCACAGCTACCCGGAAACACTCATGGAGCATGTCAGTCAACTTGAAAGTATAGTTCTCAGCAAGTTTAAGAGCTTTGCCCCTACTTTGATCATGCTCATGTTTGCCATCACATTTGAATGAGTCTAACACTTCAAGTTCTTTGAAGTTTCCTGCAATAGTCCAGCTTTTCTTCATTGGTTGACCGTTGTTTCCAAGAACACCCAACATACAACCATCAAAGTGATGAGTAGTCATGGATCGTTCTATGAGGAATTTTCTAACCATCGGCCATCTCCAATATTTGCAATTCTTGGACAGTTCAAATGCTATCAAGGTTCGTTCATCACAAACTTCATCCACAAGTTTGACAAAAGATTTGAACAACTTGGTAAACTGTTTTTGTTGCTCTTTGATTCTTTCTTGACCCTCAACAGTAAGGCCGTTCACATTCCCCCATGGGCTACCTCCAACACAAGGCAACGATGCATAAAGTATCAAAGTGCCGTCATTGAAATCATTTCTGAAATCTTGGACTTGGGAGGCTAGCCGTTGCCGACAGCTGTTAGTGGTACCATCATCTTTTTCGGTAACCCTAATGCAGTGGCAATCTTCATTGGACTTTCTTGGGGTACTAAGCTTCGAATCATCAGAGCAGCAAAATTCGATCAACATTCTGGGCTTAAAAGACTTTTGGGAGCCCCCCTGATTCCCGGCAGCGGTTGCTAGTTTTGGCACCTTAGTGGAGTTCGGCGCCGCGGTGTGGCGGGCTGCTGCTTCTTCCACCTTTGTCGGGCCAATGCCAATGAGATGGATGGCATGCAACCAAAGAGCTGGTCCGGTAAAAGGTTTTGTAAGAATGTCTGCAACTTGGAAACTAGTCCCTACGTTGAGAAGATCGAATTGCTTACATTCAAATTGTTGTTTCAACCATTTGAAGTTGATGTTTTGTGTTTTGTTCATGTGTCTCATGGATGCTGATGAACCGGTGGACATGACTGTAATAGTCGCTTGGTTGTCCTCCATAAATTTGACTTGATAAAATTCAGGGAAACTGGCTTTGAGGGAGTTGATATCCGCAGCACTACAACCCGTATCGACATTCCCATCACGGATTTCGTCAATTTCGGGGTCGATTCTAGTGAACACAGCATCTTCTTGGGGCTTCGCGGCGTCGCGAGCTGGTTTACCCTGTAGCTTCTTGAAAAGGTTCAACTGCTCAAACAGGGCCAGCATTGGAATGCCCTCGGCTCTCATGCTGTGATTTGCGGCAACTACCTCAGCCTCAGTTGAAGATATGGCAACAACCGTTTGTTTCTTACTGAATGCATTTAAGGGGTAATACGTGTTGGGGCCTACAAGCACAATGGCGCTGCCAGTGGTACTCTTGCTATCATGTTCGCCTGCATGATCTGCGTCGGCAAAAAGCCAGAGTTGGCATTCATCAAAGGCATCCCCAATGAAACCCTCTAGAAAATGGTGCTTTGTACAATGAATGTATGACACCAATCTATGCAAGGCAACATCGCATTCTATGGACCATTTTGTCACTCTTGATGCTAAGCTTTGTGTGGCACGCAACAAATCGAACCTTGCCATTCTGGCGGCAAAGAGTATCTTCATCAAGATCTTGCTGGCCACTGGCTGGAGTTTGCCAGGCTTTTCATCTTCACTGAGTGTGGGCCGTGCGATGCCAGCATCTGTGAATGGTGTTGGCACCTCTTTTAAGGACGATGGGCTGACTTTTGCAAGACTACAATAGTTTTCTACACAGGACCCCAGGAAATCACTCATGTCATACCTCACTAAGTTCACGGGCTTGGCCATGACGCCAGCTTTTGTCTTCACAGCGTGATCAACCCCCCTGAACTTAGAGGCCTTGGCTTCCTTTTTCGCCTCGCGTTTGTCGCGATGTGGTCCTGGTCTGGCTTTACTTGCCATTGCAAACTGCTTGAATTTGTCAGGTCCATCTTGTCCGTAACAGAAAACTGTTTTTCCTGTCCAGAATTCATTTGTTTGATTGCTAGATGTTTTCCAATCATCTGTATAAACATCATAGCCCCCCTGATTGTTCCCGTCGGTGATGCTAGGACAACTTTTCAATGTCACCTTTTTGTCAAAGAAAGTTATGCGACTTGAATTTTGACAAGTTACATCTCCCCCTCATCAACCGGCTGGTACAATCTTTTTCGGGGTTGAATGTGGTGTCTGATCCATGCCATGTTGGTTTCATCATGCTCCCACCAGTCTTGTGTTCTGTGTTGTGCGGCTGCTGACTTCTTGGCTTCAAAGGCGAATGCGAAAGGGTGTGCCTGCGAAGGCAACCGGATGTTTTGAAATTCACGGTGCATACAGCCAAAGTAGCGGTCATATGGCTCAGGATCACCAATGTTCACTGCAGCCTTGACGCTTGCCCATGCCTTTTCCAGATTGGCGGTAGGGCCAGCCATCTTGAAGTCATCTACATACACAACCAAAAGACAGTTGAGCTCTTGATGATGAAAAATTGAATGCCAAATGTCAGGTAAAATTTGCTTCCAACCCTGTTTCACCACACGGCTATTGAGATGATTTTCCCAAATACCCCCGCTATCAGGATGACCATAAAGGGCAAGTAACATAGGAACCATGGGTTGCCAGTACTTTTTCTCCCAATCTTTGGGCCATCTGTTGCGTGGAAGTGACAACCATGTGGGCACCCCTGTGAAGAGGGCTTGTATGTAGGCTTGGATTGCATCTGCCTGCTGTTTGGAGAACCCGGGCTGACTACCGAAAGCATCTAGCAGCTTTGCTGCTTCCATGGATGCTGGGGAAGAGCCTAACTCGTTGAAGAGTGCGTGATCAGAATTCTCGTCCCTGACATTGTTCCCTTGGAAAACCGTCCTACCCTTGAACTTCCGGCGAGGGTCTGATTCAGGCAATTCAGAACCCTTCTCATAGCAAGCCTCAAAGATTCGACCTAGGTGCACAGTTTGGCCATTGCGACGAGCCTCAGCTACTATGTCGCGGCATTCACGAACACGCTTCTCATCCCAAACACCCTTATTACGGAGATTATCCCACTCCTTATCAAGGGCGGCCTTGGCCTTGGGGTTGCTGGCAATCTCATCTTTTGATACAAGCCTAGCAACTGAAGCGAAAAGCTCGAGTGCGACCTTGAACTCAAGTTCCTTGATCTTCTCTCGGACGAGCTCTCTAATTCGAGGCCGGTGCTCAATTGTGGCAGGCGCGGCAACTTTTGGCATTGCCGGCACGGAAAACTTTTGGGAAGTGGCTGGAATAATTTCCCAAACATTGCCTACGAGCTTTGCAGTTGCAGGAGGGCGTTGAGTTGCCTCAAGCCGGGCCGGTGAAGACTTCTTCTTTTTGCCCTTGCTGCCAGATGATGATGCTGGCTTCTCCTCCTGCTCCTTGGCTGCTTTCTTTGCTTCTTCCTCGATGATCAACTTCCTATCTTGGGGTCCTAACATCTTCCACAATTCTGAGTCGATCCCCTCCGGACGCTTTGAACCTTTATAGTTACGTACAATCCGGTGACCATCCCAATGATGTCCATCTGGAATTATTTCACCTTTAGGGGTCAATTTGAGATCTGGAAATACGGGCGCTTCGGGTGCATCAGGCTCGACATCGCTGTCGGCTGGTAGAGGCGTACCTGGCTCGTATTCATACTCATCTTGTGGCGGATGCAACCTGGACTCAAGAGGCACAGCTTTGGGTGTCTGCGGAATGACCTGGTCCTCGAGGCGATCGGCTTTGGGTGCTTTCGAGTCAATCAGAGCTTTCAAAGGAAAGATGAAACCCTCGGATGGCAATTCCAACCTTTTTGTTCTTTGGATTGTCAGCGCACCCCAGTTGACATGATAATCTGCGGCTTCCAACTTGGCAACTAAGTATTCACCCTTCCAATCATGACCTGGTTGGATGTAATACCCAAGGAAAATTCCTTCATTTGCTGTTGGGGAGAGCTTACCTGATGTGTTATCCAACCTCTTGGGGTTATTCCAGAACAACACCTTGGCACCAAATGGAATGTGCATTGCAGGGAACTCTTCACCAAACCTGAGTTGCCATGGGGATTCACTGCCGTCAAGCTGGGGGCTTGCGTTGATCGCGGTCGCATGATGCTGCATGGCCAATGGCCACATCTTCAAAGGAAGTCCTGATCTGCAACAAGTTGCTCCGGGCACCTTCCAACATCTGACGAACTTCGCGCTCAGCAAAAGACTTTGATGAATCTACATATTCAATGGAAGTTTGGTGTCTGTAACCCAAATCCTTGATGGCCCTGATCAATTCTGGGGAATTGTCAGTGTACACAACTTGAACATCATCCTTTGATCCAATGAAGTGATTCAAACCATCAACACAACTTTGTGAGTCCTTGGACTGGCTAGGGTAGACATACCGATATTGGGTGTGCAGATCTTTCAACACCAATGCGACTTGCTCCCCCCTGAAACCCTCTTCTACGTTTTTCTTGATGATGACATGATCCCCAATGACATGGTCACCGAACACTTCAGTTTCGATTCTCTTCTGACCACCTTTCTTTCGTGCCTGAGGTGCCATCATCCTTGCTCGTTGGCAGGTTCTGCAAAAGGGGTTCTTGGGGAAATGCGTGTACTGATGTTGGGTACTTGCAGCTTCGGCCAACAGATCCTCAGTCTTGCGGCTTCGGATGTACTCCTGCTGAGCGTCATCCTCGACCAGCTCATCCAATTGCTCTTCATCTTGGGCTTCGTCCCGTTTGGCTTTTGAGCTCGACCGTGAGGTCGGCATCGCAAACAACTTTCTGAGGTGCTTATCCTTTTGAAATTGATCTTTGGGATAAACCTTGCAACTATCATCCAAAACTGGGACATGACCTTCGATCTTGAGCTGGACGACCTTGTCATCTGGACGGACTAGGATTGGTTTGCCATTGGCAGGCCATACGAAACTGTAACCCTGATCTACACATCTCGTTCCTACGGAGAGCACAGCTGGGGTATGATCAAGTACATACGGATGCACGGGATCTGGCAATGCGGACAACTTGACATCAGCAACCTCGTTTGCCTCGGTCGAACCATTGGCTGTGACTAAGGAAATCGGATGCTCGGCTGCACGGCAGTTCTTGGCACTGACATCCCTCAGCATTCCTTTGGACACAAGATCGGATTCACTACCTGAGTCGACAAGCCAACTAACACCGGCCTTTGGCGCGGCTGTGGCAATTGACGGGAATCGACCAATGTCTCTAAGGGCTTTGGGACCGCTAATGAACCTGCACTCTTTGCATGTGATGTCACGTGTGTCCTCATTCCAACAACAAAACCCACAACTAGGTGCAACATCTGAATCATGAAGTTTCACAGTTTCCTGAAGCTGTCTTGCACGAACCTGAGCCTCATGCTGTTCAACCTTGGATGAAACCGGAACATCTTCAGCTGTCTTGTACACCTCAGTGAACTCTCTTGGACGGTGCTTGACTGGGACTTGACGACCAACTGCTTTCACCTCGATCACATGTGGGGCCTTTCGGAATCTAAGGCGCTTCATGCTGACACTTGACTCATCGGAGCACGAAGTTGCCTTCGGCTGTTTTCGCACGATGCATGCAAACTTCTGGATCAGGCATGGAGCGGCTGTGGAATCCTTGCTCTTCTTTTTGGGAGCGGGTGAATTGGCCCTTTTGGTGTCTTTGGTGGCGGCAGCAGCTTTGTCATCATGCTTATAAAAACACTTGTCACCACGTCTGCACTTTCCCTGGGCATGATAGATACATGGGGTTTTGGCCATTTCTTCCTTGGACATTTTCTTCCCCTTATCATCTTTGTTGCCCCTTGATGGTGAACGTGTTTTGGTTCTTCTGGGTGATTGAGTTCGAGATTTGTCATCCTTGACATGCTTAAATGGACATTTCTTCCCCTTATCACAGGTACCCTTTTGGAACTTATAGCAAATCTTGTCACCTTTGCCACCTCGTTCCTGCGATCTACCACGACTTGGGGAACCCTTTCGGCCACCGCGACCATCGCCTTTGGCAGGTGCGGCCTTTGTGTCCTTGATCCCAGCCTTGTTCTTCTCCGCGATGCGGTTCCTGTTCTCCCTCAATCGTTCACGATCGATCAAGTTCTTCATGGATTGGTGAAGAAAACTATAAGACTTTTCATGGGATTTCTCATGAGCACGGTCAAACATCTCAATGTCATACTTCAGCAACTGACTTGGTCGGATCTGCCTCAACAAGATGTCCCTTAACACAGCATCATCGGGGGTGACAGCCATGCCAGCTAGGGTAGCATCCCATTTGTTGATGAATCTTCGGAGATCCTGGACAGTATCGCCTACTTTGACAACACCCAAAAGATCTTCTACTCTGTAAAGGCTACCTGCTTCTTCTGATGTCTTGAAGTAGTCCTCAAACATGAGCAGAACATACCTTCCCCTGACCTGGATGCCTTTTCGGGATTGCTGCTCCTTGAAATTCAAGATCCTAGTTGCGAGGTCCCCTCCGGCTGAGCGCGTGAGCGCTGCTGATAACTTTGTATCCAGCGTGAGGAACTTTCCAGGATCTTGGAGTTTCTTCTCCAACTGCTCTCTGGTGCACTCTTGATCGTACACTTCATTGAGCCAGAGCCACGCCTCATCCGGGCGATCTGAACAGCTTTTCACTTCATCCCTGACATGATTCTTCCAAGTCCTATACGACTCCGGAGCGGGCATGTTGTTCAGCTTGATGAGTTCGGCCTCCTTAGTTTTTGGCTTATCCTTTTCTTCCCTTTGGGTTAAGGCTTTCACCAATTCAATAAGATCTGAGGGACCCATAACTTGCTGTTGCTTGGTTACGCTCTTGGGGGAGTCATTTGGGGGAGTTTTGATAGCTTCAGTGGGAGTGAAAAACCCTGACTGCGTTGGCAATTGGGGCTGGTCGTTGCCGACCGCCGGCTTTTGCTTGGGACTGCCACCTTTGAGCAGCTCATCCAACTTGGCCTTTGCTTCTTGTGCCAACACTGCAGGCGTCTTCAACTCATGAATCGGCTCGTCACTGCCTTTGGCAGCCTGTGCATCGGATGCTTTGGGAGTGGCAATATTGAAGTGGGGCACGCTAGTGGTAGCGGCCGGCTCGGCATTCAGGGCGGATGCTCTCGGAACGGAGGCATGCTGCGCTTTGGCAACATGCCTTAACTGCTCCTGAAGGTCATCGATTTGGTCCTGAAGGCTAAGGTTCTGAGCCGCTGCCTCATTGATCTTGTCGGCCATCTCCTTCTTGTAGTTCTCGAACTCGGTCCTCAAACTGATGAACCTGGCCTGATCAATTGCAGCCTGATCTTCATATTGCTTCTTTGTGGCAGCTATGGCATTCTTTGCATGTTCAACTGTCTGTGCATAGGAAGCTTCGAATTCACTAGTGATACGTTGCCTTTCCTCTGCAATTTTCTGATCATGCTTTGTGTTTGCCTCTGCCTTTACATCCTCTATTCTTTTGTCATTCGATGCCTGAGCCTGATTCAACCTGACCTCCATCTCATCGCCTCGTTTCCTCTCCTCGTTGACGGCACTAATGGCCTTACCTTCAATCTCCTGCAGCCTTTGCTCATACTCCTGCTCCTGCATTACGAGTCTACTTGACCATTCGTTTCGAATTGAGTCAACTACTCCATGCATTATCTGAAGGTGCCTCTGTTCAGCTTCCCTCATGACTTGCAGGGTATTCCCACTAGTAATCTGGGACAGGTTGTTTTGTATGAAGGTAAAGTACGCGACAACGGGTTGGAACATTGTTTCGTCATCCATCGGCTCGGGGTTGCCCCCGGCCACATTGGGCACAGCGACAGCCGATGGACCTGACCCTGGAACGGCGAGAGGATGGTCAATTGGGGTCCCCATAGCAAAGTAGTGAGACTACGGCTGATAACCTGTATTTTACCAGGTCAACCGGAAATGGGGTAAAATGCAACACAACCGTTAAGCAGCTAGTCCTGTTTTGAACCAACGCTACAGAGTAGATCGATGATATATACACTACATGGTTTTACTGCAGGAGTTTTTACAATAATATTCAATCTTATATGTATATTATATTATATATATAGGTGCACGTATAATACACACACTATGTGTGCATGTGTGTGTGCGCGTGATATTATTATGAACCCAATATGTGGTTGTTCTATGAGAATACAAATAAAATGCATGCTGCTTCGCACTTCTTGAACAACGAAGGGACGTCGCTCATACCGAACCTTGTGACCGTAAGAAACAATCTTCCCGTTCAACCAGCCGTGGCCATGGCACCAAGGATTTCCCCGAATCGGGACCTTCAACTTGAACTAGCCTTCCATCTGGAAGTTTCAACCGTTGTTGATGCGCACCAATCCCAGATTGGAAGTACATGATGCGGCACATATTCCTGGTAGCTGATGGGCACTCAACAGCGATCCTACCACCCTCATGTCCTGTTTGAATGCTGCAAAAAGCTGACATTTCAAGCACGCCGGGACCCCTGAACATGCCACTGGTTTCACAACAAGAACAAGCTTCCAATCACCATGGTATCCATGGTGTTGAAGAAATCCAGAACAGCGAAACCATTTCTAGGGATGAGTCAAAGGCTCAAAACTCAGCCACTGAGTGTTAAGAAATGGCAGTGTGCCAAAACCTTGTACCCCTGGTGAACATCAAAATAGCTGGTAAATGGATGTTCATCCCCCTAAAAATGGTATTAATAGGTATTGATCCATAGCCAAATCAAGTTCATGCTATAGACACACTTGTCCAAACCACTTGCCAACAAGCTTCTCGATCGCATTTGGTTCTGAAATTGACTGCGCAAATGGGTCAAGGTTTCTCTTTGTCTCGTCCACTGTGGCAAATATCTTCACCTTTTCAGGATCATCATCTGCTTCAAAGTTGACGCTGATGATTGTCCCGTCCCTGGCAACTGTTGCATGACTGGCATGATGTCCCGCGGAGATTAGGACATGACATGACAGACATTGAGGTCCTGGTCTCGGACTATGACGCATCAGGTGGTCCAAGGCTACGTGTGACCCTTGCTCGCATGCCAAGAAGATCTACATGGCATATATCGACTAGTATATATAAATATGTTTTCGATGTGTGATAATAATGATTACAGATCAGAATCCATATTATATAGACATCCAAGGACCAGCAAGATCCAGGAAGTACAAAGTACTGTATTTACCATTCAGTAAACCAGGTGTTCAGCAGATTCGACATGTCCGCCCAGCCAGCCAGCACCGAGCCTTTCAGCTTCGACCATCTTGAGAGCTGTCAAGATCCTGAACAAAGGACAGAGTTGAGGCGATGATCACCATAAATGCCATAGATTCTACTGATTTCTACTGTGACTTTACACTAGAAATGATCATAGACATGTCATAGAATGGTCATAGATCCCCCATTTTCATTGATCATTGTCCCATTAAGACCGGCCTTTTACATATTATGTATATATATCTATAATATTATATTAGAGTCAATATAAGGGATTTCCTATTGCGAATTTAGATAACATTGATGACCGAAGGGTAATGCCACCAGGTCACTTTTGACGGAGCTCTGGGGAAAGGCTATCTGAAGCCTCGCGCAGTTCCTCTCAGGAGCTGCGCGAAGCGTCATTTCATGTCATTTTCCTAGCTTGCTTCTAGACGTACTGTATATCAAATTTCAGCAAGATCCACTGCTACTCAAATTGGTGATGACAAAATGGATCAAATATGATCAAATGGTTGGTTCAGTGAACCCCAAAACAAACATTGTGCATCAGTGTATTGTATCCACGTCGACCTTCACAAATCCCGCGCCTCAGTTGAAACTGTAGCAACAGCCGAAGCACCACCACCCATACCGTGGAATGCAGCACAGCTGCCGCAAAGCTTGAGTCGGAAAAGGGCTTTGATGGGCTTTGATGTCTCAACCTTGAAGGTTAGAGTTAGAATATGTTAGAATCTACACTAGTAAGCAGCATCCAAATGCCAAATACCATTCAAACATCTCTACAAATTGACAAACAGTCGCTTTATGATGTCATTTGGTCTTTTTTGGTCTACATCAGCTGAGATTTTGGACGTTCTTGGGTGCAGGTGTCCAACGAGGCAGGCAATTCAAATGTTGCAAGCCTAGTGGGCCTAGGATGCCTCCAGAGTGTCAACTTTTGGATCTTGCCAGCTTTGTGTTCCGACAAGTGGTGCACACCGTCTTGATTGATTGGCTGTAGGAGAATGGCACAACACATCTCCTACAGTCACAGTTGTTGGCAAAGATCAAACATGGTTAAACAATCAACAGAACAACAACATGTTCTCGCTCAAGTTCAAAGTACGTAGATAATCTTAGATCAAGATACGTCAGCCAAACACTCCAAATCAACCCAAATCACCCAAACATCCGTGCTGATTCCCCACAGAACTGAGCACTAAAAATTACCTTGAATCCCACATATGTGAAGCATTGCGTAGCCAGTTGCGCCACTTTGGCCACCTCGTCAACTGCCCAAATCCAAGTCTTGGCATGTCTTTTCTGCAGACAATAAACTCAATAAACTCGGGCAAATTTCATGTAAGGAACCTCGCGGTTCCCAAGCGCCAGAGCGCATTCTCAAGACTTGGCCATCCTCAAGAAGTAGCCTTTGTTGATGTGTTACAATGCCTGTCGTGGCATAAATCCGTTGACACAGATTCTGCACAGCTTCAGGCTCTGCGATGGAAAAGTCAAAGGGATTCAGCGGTCGACCACTCAAGCTGTAAGAAGCGAAGACTTTGACCTGGAGGCTGCGGGATAAATCTGTGATCAATGGGGAAAATTTTGGGAAAACGCCGCAATCCCAACATGTTTGATCAATGTCTTTATGGGACAAAGCAGCAATGACTGGAAAATGTCCAAGCTGTTTGATTAAAAAAAACATAACAAACATCTGCGATGATCGTTTTCCAGAGATACATTGAATATTTACGATTTTAGTAAATGGATGATCCAAAACTGAAACTGTAACAATGCCAATTTACATTGCCTCTGACGGATAGGAATGTTATGGAATGTTTCTCACACAAAGTCAGGGACTCACTGATGATCACCCTCACCAATACAGATCTTTATGGAGAAGAAGTCACGGACTTTTCCAATCTAACAGCTGCACCTTGGTTGCAACGTCGGAGCTGGCCAAGATCAATTTCAGCGTCACCACTTTGGACTCCTCGTTGATAAACTTCAAGGCACATAGCTGGTTGGGATCAAAAAGGGATATGTCCTCCACGGAAATCCGATGCTCGTAGACCACTTGGTTCTCTTGGTCTAAGAGCTGAACCAAGTGGCCATTTGCATAGACACACATATCGAAACCACTGTTGAAGATGGCAAAACTCTCAATCCACCGAGGTTCAGACAGAGTCACATCCAACCAGCCATTCGGAAGGCAGGCCGTGCGATTGAAGTAGCCATATCGATCTCCATCTATGACGCAGGAAGCATGGCCCCAAGGTGTATCTGGTGGATACGCATTGCTGGATTGTGCTGCAGTTCCTCCATTCTCTTTCAGTGCGTAGTTGATGCCATCCACACCAGAGATTTCAATCTGATGGAATTCGATGGGATTCTCTGGGGATTCGTGCGACACTCGAAGTTTTTTCACACCGTTCCAGGTCAAAGTGTTTCCCGCCGCATCTTTGGAGGGTTGAACATAACGGACCCGAGGCAAATCTCCAGGATCAGCGAGGTCACTTGTTGCTGCACCCATGTTGCAGGGTTTATGACAGTTTGCTGGGTAGAAAAGTGCATATCAGAGAAAGCTAGTATGGACACCAATAGAGTACACTAACCTCAGTATCAAGTGCACTGCACAAAAAACATAAGTACCCACTGGTGTGAAGCAAATTTGGATCAAATTATATGTATAACTGTATAACTATATAACTATAATTATATATGTACTTTACCTTCATCCCACCATGTCAACAAGCGCTTGAGAGCTTGCAGCGTGCAGCCTAGATTGACCAACCAAACACACAGGAGGTGGGCGATGGTGTGTTAGGCTTCTAAGCTGATACCTAGCATGCAGTGATATACAGGAATCCTCTAATTTCTCCATGTTTCTCTTAGTCTCGCATAGCAAGAGACCTAAACGTTGATACGTTGATACAAATCACAGGCCAGCTGGGAGCCCGCACTCGCATTTGCGCCTCCAAATTTGCACGGGCCTCACCTGAAACGAAGATTTGGATTGTTTCTGGACAACCGAAGCATTTCCGCGTCAATTTTTTTTGACATTTGATTTAATGAAGGATGATGAAGGACCACATGCGTTCACCCATGTTCACCCGTTCAATCTGCCAGAGCAAAAAAGAAAGGATCACCGGATCACCAGTTTTGTTTGCTCAACTAAGGTCCCTACATAGTTCCTTAACAACACCAAGATGGCCGTGCAATGCAGCCTGGGCGGCCAGGCTTTGGATCTTTGTCGTTGTGCAGCATATTTTCAACTATCACCAGCCACCATATCCGCCGACCCCAACCATCTGCAGGGGGAGCGCGCCCGAGGAAAAGTGGCGTTAAGCCCTGAGCATTAGGCAGTAGCTTGGCGTTAGATGCTTCCCGTTCAAGCTGCTTCCGGGCGCCCGTCGCATGGTTCCGGGCGCCGTCCCCATGCTTCCGGGCGCCTTCCGAGAGTTTTTCTATAGTAGATTCAGACATCTTCCCAGAAGTGTTCTAAGGGGCTCAGAAAGCGACGTTAGGCACAGCTTCCCTTCAAATGCTTCCGGGCGCCCTCCCAGAGCTTTGCTGTAGGGGTTCAGAAAGCGACGTTAAGCACAGCTTCCCTTCAAATCCTTCCGGGCGCCCTCCGCATGGTTCCGGGCCTTCCCAATGCTTCCGGGCGCCTTCCGAAAGCTTTTCTATAGTGGCTTCAGACAAAGATAGTGGCTTCAGACAAAGAGGTGTTCTAGCGGCTTCAGAAAGCAACGTTAGGCACTAGTCTGCCTCCAAATGCTTCGCGGCGCCCTTGCCGGAGGCTTTTGCGCAATTCTGGTGGCTTTTGCACCAGTCTGGGCGCTTTCCAAGAGCCAACGGGCTTTCTCGTGGCTTCAGAAAGCAACGTTAGGCACTAGTCTGCCTCCAAATGCTTCGCGGCGCCCGTGCCGGAGGCTTTTGCGCAATTCTGGTGGCTTTTGCACCAGTCTGGGCGCTTTCCAAGAGCCAAGGGGCTTTCTCGTGGCTTCAGAAAGCAACGTTAGGCACTAGTCTGCCTCCAAATCGCACGGTTTATGTTCCTGATATGTGCCTTTTATTCCATTGTTAGAGTTAGTGGTTAGACATTCAAAATCGCCATAGATTACAAAAGGACAAGGCAATTTAGTATTATGTTTTTCAAATTCTATATAAGTGTCTTTATCAGGCATCTTTGTTTGTTGTCCTTCCGATGCCATACATCCTTTTTCAAGATGGTTCTTGTATGCCTTTTCTGATTGAAATGGATTTAAGCAATGGTGGCAGTAAATTTTTTTATTAGTGTTGCTACTGCTCTGACAGTTTAATAATCTACATTTGTTTTTTACTAATGCATAATGATAGTGATTATCTTCATCATAGACTTTTAACAAATCTATTTCGTATTTAGCATTTCTGTTTTTAGTGCCTCTATGTAAGATAATTTTATTATCATTTAGGCAGTCATCAGGTTCAAAAACATTTATTGAAACTAACTTGTTGTTCTCTTCAAACCTGTCTATGTCCCTATTACCCGTTGGAAAATTCACACCATCCCAGTTCAAAATATCATCTTTCAATTTGTTATAGTGAAACATTTTCTCTGGGTGATGTTTGCTAATTTTGTCATAGACTACGGATTGAATACAATATTTGAAGCATTTTTGGTCTTTATTTTTGATGTTGATACATGCCTTTTTTAACTTAATCCATTCTGGTAATTCTATGTATCTACCTGCTCTTGTTGGGTCATATCTGTCATAGTGAATAGTTATTGTCAAAATATTTTTGAAGCGTAAATTTGATGCTGATGCTTCTAAATTTTGTATTTGTAATAAGATTTGTTTAACACTGTCTTCTAATGCTTGTGTTAGTTCATCTTCATTACTGATATTAAAGCGCGTTGATGGTAGAGCATACACAAGTTCCTGACTTCCAATTTCATTTCCTCCATCATCATATTCAGGTTTTTCAAATAATGCTTCCGTTCTTATGTTAAGTTTCATGCTTCTATTCTTTCTTAGAAATTCTAACAGTCTTTGTTTTTGATGAGCAATCATGTCCAAACCTCTTTCTCCTTCAAAGTGTTTATTTTCTAAAACTATTGAATTAGCATATCTTCTAAATGCTGATTGAATATCTCTGACCTTAAATTTGTTATGTATTGCGTGTTTGGTTAGTAGGTTTCTGACTTTTCCTTCACTAAACGCATCCTTTGCCTTGTTTAAAGCATAACTTCTGTATTCATTGGTTTTCTTTACTGATAATAGTTTCTTTGTTAAAACATTTGATACGGGTTTGTTTTTGTTGTATCTAAATTTATTGTTGTCTATTACTATTGTTTTCAATTCTTTTCTTCCTCTTTTTGGTATTTCTGCTAAATCATTACTCAATAAATGTCTATAACTTTTTTCATCATATAATAGTATATATTTTATTTAGTTAATTTATCTTTAAGTAGTTTTTTAAAGAATGCCTTAATTTAATCTTTGAATATATACTTAAAGAATAGTTATTTAAGTATATTAGTAGGATGGATTGTGTGAAGGATTTACCTGTTGATGTGCTGAGTAAAATTGTGTCTTATAAGATTGGAGACCCTAAATATTTGAAATTTAAATATAATCATATTGAGGCATTAAAGAGAATACAAAACAAATATAAGATTTCAAGACTTGGTCCTAAAATAACAAGACATTTGAAATCAAGAAAAAAAAAATATGTAATTGAGTGGTGTATTATGAGAGAGGGAGTGCCATTTAGTTTGAAAAGTTTAGAAGACATAATAAAAGAAGAACAAGAAGAATTACTAACTTTGATTATGATGAAGTAGAAGATGATTCAAATTATAGAGTTAAACTTGATATTGAAGTTCAATTAGTGGCAAAACTCCCAGAAAAGGAATATGGAGAAAATGAATTTAGTTATAGAGAGATTTATTTTATGAATGACTTTGATGAATATGTAGATGAAGATAATATAGATGAAATATTCGAGAAAGCAGTTGAAGAAATAAAAACCGACATAGAAGAAGACCGAGATAAAGATAGTATAATAGGAATACAGGCATTTCATTTTAAATTAGTAATTATTGAATACATTTACTACTAACATATTTCTAAGAATATTTATCTATTAGAATTATGTATTTGAAAGATGGGATTATTAAAAACTAAGGAATAATATTTATTGTTGTTTGTTGCTTTGTTCTTTATATTGTTCTTTGCTTTGTTTGTTTTTTTGTTTGTTGGGTTGTTGTTTGGTTTTGGGTATGGAACGGATGAGGTGATGATGTATTGACTGCTATGTTTTTGTGAAATGGATGAGGTAATAGATAGTTAGTAGTTATGATTTATGAGGAATGAATGAGATGATGATATGGTATGTAGTGATGATTTTGTGGAATGAATGAGGTGATTGATGGTAGGTAGTGATGATTTTTAGGAATGAATGAGGTAATTGCGGTTGGTTGTTATGGTTTTTTTTTGAATATTTTTTTGAGTTGTTATACTGCTATAATATGAGTTTAGAAATATTCTTAGGATCAATCTTTTATACATTTTTCCCCCGACCCCTACAGGCATCGCCGGTGTGCGAAGCTCTACAATAATATGATGAAAATTGATGATATATATATATATATACACTGTAGATTAGCTGATATATAACAATATTGTTAATACAGTATATGTCATAATCATGGATGTTCCATGAAATGATGTGTGTTGTTTTTGGAATCCAAAATGGCAGGTCGAAATTGACACTGAGATCAACACCACATGAAGTGATGTTGCCCCTTGCCTCACATCAGATCGCAAATACTTTGACAGTTCACTCAAGAAACACTTCTTTGATCATATGCGGATCGTGACACTAATGCAGTCCAAGCAATGCTGCATTCAGGATCGAATAAAAATGTGCCATCAAAGCGATAACATGTCTGCCTGTGAATGTACAGAAAGATCATGCTGCTGTCAATCATATCCTTCACTTACTATTGGCACCAATCAGCCGCACTATGGACTAATGTCGCGAAATACTGCGTCATCTTGACCATGACTTGAACTGCCACTACAACCCACAAACTATTCATATCACTCTGAGCAATCCGGCTTGCCGTTGGGTGCAGAGCTTTCAGACGCATGCACCTTCTTGTCCTCATTGCTGCCGTTTTGTTCAGTGCTGCGGCCCAAATAACAGACCGTTGTACCACTAAAGTGTGTTGCTATCCTGGAAACGCAGAGTGACTGGTAGCCTGAAAAAATAAGACTGATTCTGATGCAAAATCTGATTCACAATTACCTCCGGCAGAAGACTCTTCTGGGATCTTCTGGGTGCGTGCGCAAAAAAATAGATGGACTTAGCAATCCAAGTTGTATGAAACTCTGCCTTTTCGCGTGTTTGAGCTATACCAATGGTCTGGCTATTTTAGTCTATTTTACCTATTCAAACTAACTAGAAAGCTTGATGACATAAAATTAAAATGATATTTCTACACATATAAACACATTCCAGTAGATCTTGTCATTCTGTACAGTGGCACACCCCAACCAGTCAGAATCAGTCAGGCTACGGATCGCGCCTTGGAAGGCAACGGATCGCAGAGAAAGATCTGCGAACATGGCCTGGGCATGGCTGAAGTGTGATGATTCCTTTCTGGTTCTTCGGTCATCTGCAATGTATTTCAATACTACTATACACATAATATAGATAGATAGATAGATAGATAGATAGATACATATATATATAGATATATAGATATATAGATATATAGAGATATGTGGATTAAGAAAGGAGTTAGATGTAGTCGTAGTTGCATCATTCTTTGGTGTCAAGACGCCGCAATTTCACTTGAGAAGGCAGCCACTGTTCCTGTGTCAGTCCAAGCCGCTGCTTCTCCTTGAGCAGTACGGATGCCAAGACCAAATCCTGATGTGGCTCACCAACTCATATCAATGGCGTCGGCATCACTCAGTTGCTACAACTGTGAAAAACTCACCAAAGCTTCATGCAATCCGAAGAAATCAATAGTCTGTGTGTGTATTTGCATTAATTACCCAATATGGCAACAGTAGCTTTCAAGATCTTTCAAGTATTGCATTGTGTAATATTGTGTCTGTGTATAGACAGTGGTGCAACTCATGAACTCACGCAATCCAGGTCCCGCTGCCACAGTTGTCCCACCATGTGGGTCCTCTCTCATGGAGGTCTCCATAACGACTCCGTTCTGGCAAAGAACCTTGACGACCTGCAACATGCCCAACCCTGGTCCACCTACTTCATTGGACATGAATTTCAATCGACACTGTAAGAGCAACAATGTATATATATATATATACGTATATATACATGTGTATATATATATGTATATTGTGGGTGTGTCTAAAAATGGGTGGTACACCAAAAACTGCCAAATATGAAAAAAAAAAAGCTCAAAACCTGCTTTTCTCCAGAGAACTTTGGGCTCCGGCCTCTTCATGGCCTTGCAAACAGGCCGCCATGAGGGGCGTCAGGCCATTGCGCATGGCCTGATTCTTGTTGGCACCAACCTGGCAATTTGAACTGGGAAACCAAAGAGTTACCGGTGAACAGTAACACTGTAAGCAAAAGTTCATTCTCCTTTTCAAGATCTGGATGTTTCATTGTTCATTGGTCTTTATATGTTTCACGCCATATCGTTGCACCAGCTCACGGCATGCTCCGGATTCTGAAAGTTTGTCCAGGTGACCCGAGTCCCTCTCTTTCCTTTGATGGGCCTCAGTATTTGTTTGTAATACACAACTTCTAAAGAACCAAGAACTACCAAAACCCTCGAAACATTCAATCCACCCTACACCACCTATCATCAAACATCATCAAACAAACACACACCAACTCATGATCTTGATCACCTAGAATGTACCCCCTGAGTTTGACAATAATTATACATCAGTATCCCAAGAGCATTTTGTGTAGTTTGCTGAACTATCCGTCTGGCTGAAAATTCCTCAGCCCCCTGGCCCCCTGGCCCCCTGGCCTCACAAAGGCACTGGATCACTTCAGCATGTCCCCGCCTTGCAGTCAAGTGCAGCCAGCTTGTAGCTTTGTGGGGCACTAGTATTGAGTTTGCTCTGTGCAAAGTCTGGGGTTGTCTTCTGTTGCTTGCCTTTGTTATCTTTGTGAAAACTGCACAAACACACTGTAAGATCTGTAAGCATTGCAGTAGCTGGGCGTGTTCAAACGTCTCGTGGGCCTGATGGTGCGTGGAAACCCTGCTTTGCCCACCAAAACTAGCAGTACCTTCCTTCCCTGACTTCAGCATAATTTCAGGATGCACGAATCAGCAAATTAACAAGTGGGTTAAGGGGATCCAAGAGACAATACTTTTAGTGGAGAAGTTTTCTTAGCCCTAGTTTGATTCGCGCACGGATTCACAAGGAATGGCCACCACCATGCTGACCAAGGCACTCGGCTGCTGCGTGAAAGGCAGTGACACCATCACAAATGGTTCGATCCTGGTGGGAGCTCTTCATGACTTCAAGATAAAATCGATACATATACATATTATATCATATTAATTATATATAATATATACATATATCGTATGATTATATAGTTAGTATGAATACATATATATATATATATGATGTACAATTACTTTGACCTCGATTCTGGTCTAAATGATGCAGGATGCACATCTGCGTCTTTTTGAGGCTATCGTAATTGCAGGTCGAACATGACACGTCACAGTTTAAAAGCGTTAGCATTACTTTTTGGAATGGGAATCTGCATATAAGATACCGCGGCTGTCATGAGACAAACATGTTAGTAGCCAGATGGTTTCCTCAAAATTCCTCCGCACATGAATAATTATACTATACATTGACATGGATAACACCTGATCAACAACCTCTCCTTGTCAGCTCCTGCTTCGCACAGGTATTTCACCACCTGCAGCATGTTCTGCCGAACAGAATCATCCCAACCAAACGACATTACCCATTTTGTGCCTGTAAAATTGCATGAATTCTGTTCTTGGCTTCGGCAACCAAGGCAGACAACCAAGGAAGTCTATGAAATCGACTCAGATGGCAAAGCACATTGTTCCTTTTAAAATGCATTTTAAACATTTGAACAATACTTAAATCATAAAGTTTATGGAGAAAATCTTGCACAGTGCTCGGTTGTGCATTCAAAAACCTCACATCACTCCCACTTAAAAGTTACCTAGCCCTAGTATTCTACAGATTGAAACTTAATTCTTTTCCGAAGACACTGAGGGCAAATGTCAGTGAGTTCGGAGTCCCGAGAAATGCCATTTCAACTGAACTCCTCGTCACCCTTTGGGCGGCGTGATGCTGGCCAAGGCTAAAACAAGGTGCTACAGAGACAAATTCATCAGCTGACAAACTGGTATGAGTTATGACTATCCCTAGTGTCCCTAGGCTGGAGGGATAAGATGTTTGAGCATCGGCGGCTTATCCTTGGATGATTAGTTTTTCATGGTCATGACCATCACGGAATTTTCAATTGAGGCCAATGTGTGACAAGTTTGAGCCTGGAAGTGTTGTAATTCCAACATCTGAACCAATGTGCAAAAAAATAACTCAATGTTTCTTAAACACAACAACATAGAAAAAATGAAAAAAGGGAATTAAGTATAGGACCGTTTTGCTTCTATGTATGTTGCCCAAGCAAATTGGAATCATGCCTGGTAGACGCCATCTACTCCAAGAAATATGTCCACCAAGATCAAGCTAGCAGAATGGCAAATTTGCAACAGCCACAACATGGCAAGCGTCATGAGGCAAGACCATGTCATTTAGTTGTTCAGTGTTGTTTAAGAAGGTATGGCATGGGATTCTCAGTCACACTATCTTTCAGAGACACCTTGCAAAACAGAAATGAGGTAGTGCACATAGTAATCTCCAACCGGTAATTACTGTAGTGGTGTCACTAGGGCAGAATCTCCTGCTGTGGCATCACATGACTGACATGACTCGTGTCAATGTCATGAAGTTCGGTCATTTGCAAGATTTCGTGTGCTCTGGCTGAATACCAAAATCATGTTCCAACAATTTGCCATATACTATATCATATAAGCATATATCATATGTATATATATATATATATACACTGTAATTATATATACGTGTACATGTATATATATATATAGGCATCATACAATATTAATGTATTCTTGCTGATCTTAGATTCTACATAATATTGGAAAAGTCGGATCTCACATGACGTTGACGTTGTGGCGTTCAACCGGATGGTCTTTGTCCGGTACCATCTCCACTTGCTCATTGTTAAGCCGGGGAAAGAAGACATAGGCATGTGTGCCAAAGCCGGGCAAGGATACCAAATTCAATGAGCCACCCAGATAGTTTGCGTAAAGACCTCGCGAGCTATTTTGACCAAATGGCAGCACAGACTGACCCGCATGGAGCTCTCCCGATCATGCACATGGGATACCCCACCCTCCAATGGTAAGGATCATAATGATCATACAAACCCAAACAAAACCTGGCTCTAAAACTGACCAATCTGAAAACAGCCAGTTCATCTCATGTTATTTTTGAACTCTTGGTGAGAGAAGGGTATCCAATGGTATCCAGATTCATACTGTAATCATCTGAATCTTGGCCGAGACACGAGAAACAGGAAGGCCGATACCATATCCTGCAAGAAAGCTTTGTCCTTCCTGAGTTCACTTCAAGTTGATATATGGTTACCATTGGTTACCCATGCAGTAAGAGTTCATTTCTTTTTCAATGGAAGTCAGTGTGGGGTTCAAGTTTCAAGTGGCACTGGGGCCAGGCAACACGTCTAGGGTATTCTAGGCTCAGGCAAATCTAATAAAAACGGCTGCATAATATTCGGATATATTCGGTCTATCTGGAGCGGATCTGAATGTTGATTCGAACGTTCAAAACCTTGGTAAAACAATCGCTTTTGAATCTTGGATGTGGCACAGCATCATGCTCTGACGTCATTCGAAGCTGTCAGACACACTCCGATTGGTGTCAAATAGTCATAAAAACCGATGGAAGGAGTCTATGTTGCCATTCCAGGGTTGAATGCTTGCAGCCAAGATCAACCATACATGATGTGTCTTGTGGCGTATTGCTTCAGAAGAGATAGAAATACTCCAAAAAGAACCAACAAACTGTTTGACAGCTGCAAACGCGCCGATCAAACGGTTTGAAACGGGTTGACGTCTTTGAGGCTTGTCAAACAGGGCTTCATGGAAGGAAGCCGCTTCTCGGCATCACCATGAAGAAACAACAACAAGTGGAAGGTGATGGAAGGTGATGGAAGGTGCAGTGTCCTCATGTGTCCTCCCACTTGTCTTGACCCCCAGAATCCCCCAGATAGAACTCTTCTAGTCGTGGTATTCCAATTCACCAAACTCTGCCAAGTTTCCTTTGCAGTGGTGTAGAGGTACGACCAAATCCGCTGTGTGGCATCAAAGGGTATCCCGCCAGCTCTATCACTGATGTGGATTAAAACTCTCTTTTGATCTCCACCTTAATTGCAAGTCCCACTACATCCCTTGCTGCTATGCACATAAAGGGATGCTCTTGAACAAATCTGCCCGCCGGCCCGCCCCCCTGATTGCTGAAATTGGATTTGATCGCTCACAGACTTACAGTGCACAAACTTCCCAAGGAAATGCCCCGTGCTCTGGGATTTCTGGTGTGGTCCTGCTGCCTCAAAACAAGGACACAAAAGAAAAGCAAAAATTCAATGATCAACAGAAGCCTCGCGGCAAATGATAATATGAATGGGATGTCGATCAAGGTCTGATGAATAAAGCTCCAATGTCGCCCTGACACTGTTCTTCAGAATTTCCTGGACAATGTAGCTGATGATCCCAGGGATGAATGCAAACTTCAAATCAGCGTGTTCGTCTGTGGTCACATCATGGGTCTCTACTCCAATGTTGGGGACTGGCATCTGGTAGTAGCGACAGATCCGCCGCACTTCTTCTGCTGTCTCCTTGCAAAGCTCAGTGACGTCACATTCTGGATCGACGGTGCCAGGATTTCTCCTGCTCCTTGATGGTGCAAAGATCAAGGCAACAGCAGCACACACAGACATCATAAGATTAAGATTTTAGAAACAGAAAACTCAAAACATCTCAAAACTCGTTGACTCGTTGCATTGTTAAACAGCATAAACGAATTTTGCAACCACAACTTTTGTGCAGAGTTTTTGCCTAACGGTCATTGCAGAGGCTCTTGTCAATGCTTGCAAGGTATTGGTTCAGCAAGACATTCGATCCGATCCGATTCAACAGGAACTGATCCAAAAAGTTGTCCGCAAAGGTAGTGTCACAGAGCTCGGGATGTAGCTGCGACAGGTTTTGGATTCCTTCTGCCATGAGCCCCACCACATCCTTGTTGTTGCTGAGAATATCTTTGGCAACAGTCGTGAAGCTGTCCTGTGATGCACGTTTCTCAGCTCATCTGGAGGGAACACGTGATACAAGAGCACAATACATCCAGTGACAGCATTTAATTCCATTAAATGCAAGCGGGACAGTAACTCAATGGATTGCTTTAAGGGAACATCTTCACAATACAAATAACATCAAATAACATATGTTTCTCCCCACTAAGATAGAACTGTCTACTGTAAATGTTACCTTGAAACATTTCTGCAGTTGGAACTTGCCGAGGCTCCATGGCATCAGAGACATTGCGATTGCACTGAAGCTCTTCCTCAGCCATCACAGGCTGGTGAGCAATGAGTCATGAATATACTGCAAAGATCTGCAAGAATCACCATGATCATATCATAACCATATCATGACCATATCATGACCATATCATGGTGATATCATGATGTTTCACTTCATCAGTGGGATGCTAGTAGGAAGACGAAGAAACATGTATCCGAACAAACACAAGAAAACTGCAATGCGTGAACATATCTACTGACCTCAGGCATGTTTAAATACTCTCGCAAGTGGATTGCATTGTTCTCAGGGATTGCCTCTAGATATCTTTAGGTCAATAAGAACGGTAGCAGATTACCTGCATGGCCTATGCGCTGTATGCTCCATCCTCGTTTTGACGCAACATTTGGAATAAGCTGGTCTGCAAGTCAATGGGTACAGGCTCAATACATCTCACCAGGAAAAGCATGGAAAAGCAGTGGAAATACTTAAAGACATCGGATGACATGGCTTGAATGTGTTTCTCAGCAACAATCAATATCAATAGCTCCCTTTTTTTCAACTTTCCAACTGGTCCAGCAATGTCCAGCATCCAATGTCTGGAGTGCACCTCCCTCAACTCCTCGATCTTGGACCAGCTCGGCAATGACTCGATGAGTTCAATCCGTTCGGCACAGCGAATCGGATACTCCTCCAACAGCCGGCTGTCCGAATACGTGTGGAATGTCACCTATTAGACCAGCGAAGTGAAAAAATGATAAAAATAAGGAACCAATAATTGTGGACTTCAAATAACATCGACATACATCGACTAACTCTCATCCAGAAAAGCAATGACTACTAGATCTACTAGTAGCACGGATATGAACGGATATTCAACCGATGTTCAGAGATATACTCCACTCCACGACTCTCCATATACTCCAATCATCTCCAATCATCTCCGGTCATCTCCCATCCTCCTTCAAGAACTCCAGGAGCTGTACAGAATCCGTGCAGCTGAGCACCTGGCTGATACTCTGTGGATGCGGCTGCATCGCTCCAAAGCGTTTGATCTCCTCGGCCACTTGCGCAGGCGCCCCAACCGTCAGGTGCCGGGCACACAGAACGCCGCGCACACGGTGACGGAGGTGACGGATTCCATGCCGCATCACGAGGGGAAAGCGAAGGCGTTAACAAGCGTTCTTCCCAGTACAAGGTCGAGTTTGAGGCAAAGCTACTTTACGTTGGGGTTTTATGCAGTCTTGTCTAGAGTGGCAAAGTTCCCTTCCAATCTCACTGTCAAAGAGGACTAGGTAGAGAACTGAGTTTGATTCTTCAAGCCTAAATTGCATCGTTGACGGACCAACAAGACAGCTGCTGGATAGGCCAGAAAGGGCGGGCGGCTGTAGCATGGCAAGATGCGAGCACCTATGATTGGTGGTCAACACCGACACCCAATGTTTCTCAGCATGTAACGCCAAAAGGACAACGCAAATACACCGTTCAAGGCCGCTCAAGTATTGCCAGCGGCACTGAAATCATCAGGATGCAACTGCTTCTGAAGTTTCTTTGTTCCATCAAGAAAATGATTAAGGGGCTGACTTCTAGAGGAAGGATGAGGAATGTTTACATGTCCGTAGTTTTGCTCATGATTTAATTTAATAAAATAGGAAGTTACAAGTTGGTCACATTTGCAGGCTGCTGTCAGCACCAACCGATCCAATCGGCCACCTTGGTGTGGCCCTGCAAGGCTGCAGCCAACAAAGGCGTGGCACCCTCCATCATTGCCCGGTCCTCACGGTATCGGAAAAGACCTATAGAGTTTTCACGATATAGAACCCATCGTATCCAAAGATATCTATAGCATCACAGAATCACAGGCATTTTGCTTTCTTCCGCTGTAACTTTGTGCGTAAAAATCAAATCATCAAGGACGACCAAGTAACAGCTACAGGATGATCGCTGGGCTCCTTGTCGGCCCCAGCCTCGCAAAGAAAACGCGCGACATCCACATGACCGGAGCCTTGAAGCAGAGTGCTGTCCGGTTGGAGGTGGCAATGAACATCCCGACCGGGTGAGAATCGAGTGCAGGGGTCAAATCAACATAAATCAACCAGTGCTGAAACCATGTTCATTGGTTTTCAGGTAAAAGTCACTATAGCTCTGCAGTCACGTCAACTCCATGAATGTGCTTTACCAATCATTACCAATCGCTAATTCAGCAATCATATGAATCATACACATCTCAAAAGGTAAGCAATACGATGCACATCATTTGCCGTCCATAACTTGCACCCACTGGAGAAATATGGAGAGCCAATCTGGAATTTGCCATGGAATCCCCATCTGTTTCAATATGGGCCCTAGGATTGAAATTTCTAGGTTCGATCCCAAAGCTATTGTTATAATTTCGTTGTGTGATCATTCAACTGCCTTTCCATATCCCGATTCATATACTTAGTCCCATTCAATTACAGTATATTACGTACAGTCATGTACAGTCATATCTCGATCGTACATATCTACGTGTGGGTTGAAGCATAGCATGTTGAAGCAGCGATCAGAGCTAGATCAATCAGTCCCCCCATGCGACCAGATTTGATGCCACGGCACGCGCGCAAGCGTGGAGGGCAGATGCTCCGTCCTGGACCAAACCACATATATATATATATTATATATATACACATATATATATATATATACATATATATAAATATATGTCCACTATGTGTCCATTCGATGTGGTGGGGGGCCAAACTTCGGATGTTACAAGTGTGATAGCTAGTATATAATTTTCAAGCCTATGCCAAATAATGTGAATGTAGTCAATCTACAGCTTGACCATTTCTATGATGCCAAATGGCCAGCCGCCTTGGTAGTCTTGTGGATGTCGGCTTTCACTTGAGTCAAGTGTTGCCTTGGACAGCCAGATTTAGACCAACATGGATGCGGTTCAATTCCCATAGAAATGAGGGCTGAGGATGTGCAGCCATTGGGAAACCAAATAAAATGACATAAACTAACTATCCCCCGCGCCCCGAATTGAAATTTTCCCGGAGTTGTGAGTTGTCCCCACCAGGTTGGCAACTAAATGATATCTGCCAAAAGTGCATCGCAGTACTGTACTAAAAGCTGGTAGTGAGCTCCAAACACAAAAAACGATCACTCAGAAAAGAATCACAGTGAAATCTCATGAGATCTGACGATCATCTGAGGATCATCTGAGGATCATCTGAGGATCAAGTTCATTTTCCATTTGATCATTGCTTCTCAGCAACTAGGTTCCTCAATCGTTCCCCATTGAAGTGGTAATTACTTGAGCCTCTGGAGCACCACACAAAGCACCCTGTTCCCAAACGTCTTAGCTTCCCCACACAACCTCTACGTGACCCTGTAATGCTGCGGCCAGCAAAGGTGTGGCACCATCATGCATCTGTGCATCCTCTGGCCGCACAAGAGAGCATTCACCCAGACTCCACAGTAGTGTTGCAATTGTTTGTGTCCATCGACTTTCCATTTGAAATTCAATCATTCAAAGTTCTTTTCAGTTGCAACTCTAGAATCCCAACTGCCTGATCTCAAAGCCGTGGAGTGGTTGCAACATGTTGCCCAACATGTTGCAATTACATCAGGAAAGTAGTGCCACGGGACGAAAAAACGCAAAACAGTCCTTGTCCACCTGGGACATGTTGCATAAGAAAGCAACCACCTTCAAGGACCCGCGAGGTCACTCGCACAGCACTGCAACGTGCTGCCATCTGTTCACTGATTCTACCGATTCTACCGATTCTACCGGAGACATCCGGAGACTGGTCTTGATCTGTCTTGATCGGGCCTGAACTGGGCAAGAAAATGGGATGGGGGCATTACAAGCAGAAAATGATGCGAGAGCTGCCTCAAGTTGACCCTCTTGTGCAGCTGCATGGAGCAGCGTGGCGCCCGCAGGAGTCCTTGCAAAGGATTGCAAGGGGCCTGACATGCCCTTATGGGTCCTCGTCACCCCAAATTGGATCGGCAACGCCACGAAGCACAAGACCAAGCTGAATTGGTTCATTTAACGAAGCCACTGCGTCACAAGAACCATCAAAATTCATCAAAATCTCGCAGAATGAAAGTTCAACATGTTCAAAGTCCGTCCTTTTGCAAGCATCTGCTTGCTGCGACACCAAATATTGAACGATTGGAAGGTGTCCATTGTAGCATGACCTCAGGCGAATCCAACACAACATGGCTAGTCCAACATGCAAACGAGCATTTCTATGCATTTCTGACTACGTCTCCCTGGGCTAGAAAAAGGTAACTCGAGGTAGCTCCGTACCCCGGGTCCAGGGTGATCGGGGGGTTCTTCTGCCTAGACTCCCGACTATCTCACAACTTCAAATTGAAGAGGAATGGGTGCCGGCCAGTTCAAGCAACGGGGAGAGATTCTGCATCTGGAATGTGAATGTGCTTGGATGGCGTTCAGGATGTTCAGAAAACAAGTGTGACTATTTTCTATGATTATGCTGTTTTATGGAAGAGAGTGTAGAACTGAATTCAAAATCAAATTAAATTCAGCAAGCAAGACCCAGGCAGGTCGAATAGAGTTTCTCTCATTGACTTCTTGGTCTCGCTGTGTTCAGCAGAGACCCTGGCACATAGAGTGGCGTAGCACCACCCGGTGTTGTCCTCGTGCTGTTGTCTTGGATGCGAGGTATCAGCATTTCACACAGTCAGTGCTGAAAATTTCAGTCGCATCTTGCAACACATTGATATCACCATAAAGTTGGAGAAAAAATAAATCTGTGAGTCTGATGCTCTCTTATATCTGTCTGATGACTGCCAGCATGAGGAACTGGACCTGTTTTCATTTTTCTCCACTTCAAACGATACGTGCACGAGCAAAACAGATGGACTGAACAGCTCTGCTAAGCAAAACGGAATCCTTCATGACATCAGGAAAGCCAATGTGTCTCCTTTGGTTTAGAAATATATAGTCAGAGTCAGAACAAATAAGGAATAATGTGCTGCTGTACACAAAGTTGCTGCGGAGCAAATGTGTCCTGGTTGGACTGACTATTTGATATCGCTTCCATTCTGAAAGTCTTCTCCATCTGCCCAAGTTCCAAAGTAGGGCCTGGGTCGGATATGCGCCAATCGAACTTTGCCAGCTCTCTGCAGCCCCACGCTCGCAAGCATGGCAACACAGGTCACTGCCCCAGCAGACGACAGCAAAAGCCCTGGACCATAGGGTGACCACTCCAGGGCTGCTTCCGCGACCAGGGGTGCAAACCCTCCGCAAAATCCGAATCCCACATTGAAGCTGACACCAACCCCTAGGTTTCGAACAGCTGTTGGAAAAAGTTCGGCACAATACATGAATATGGTGGTGAAGCAAGAGGCAATCAAAGCGTAACCAACCGCATAGGTCACAAAGAGGTTGGTGACACTATGGGGATCAGCCTGCAAAGCCATGAACAGTGGCAAACCCGCACAGGTTTGCACCAAAGCACCTGCGAAGGTGATCAAGGCCATCCCATATTTGTCAGCCAACCAACCCACTGGAAAGGCAAGGAAGATCTGAAGAAGTCTGGAACAAATCCCTGCCAACATCAAGACATTCACAGGAGCACCATGCTTCCTCAGAAAGGAATTGGCCCAAACCATGCCACCATACTGAAAAACTGCAAAGGATACGACACCTCCAATTCCAATCAACACTTCCAAATAGTGAGTGCAGGCAAACTCCTTCAAGTGTCTCCTGGTGGATTTCCTTGCAGCATCTCTGACCTCCAGCATGGCTTCTTCCTTGTCCGATTCATCTGAATCATGTTGTTCTTCGAAGAGCTCCGATTCCTTGAGGCAAAACAGCCGACCCCATACGCTGATCAATCCAGGAATGGCCGACAAAAGAAAAGGCCAACGCCATCCCCAATCCATCATGGCCTCAGGACCCACGGCGGATTGAACTGCCCAAATCACTGCCCTGGCTGCCACGAAGCCCACATTCACAGAGATTGACACACATGAGATACAGCGTCCCATGGATTTCTGACCGGCCACTTCTGTAATATATGTTGACACCGAAGCAATTTCACCTCCCGTACAAAGTCCTTGCACCAATCGCAAGCAAAATAAAAGGCAAAGGCCTGTACTGCCGAGTGCGCTGTCATCTCCCCAACGCCTGGGTGTTGGAAGCAATCCTTGCCCAACTGTAGCTGTCAACATCCCAATGACGGTGATCACCACTGCCAGCTTTCGACCAAACGTGTCACTCAGCATTCCAATGAACATTCCGCCTAAAGGACGTGCTGCAAAGGTGGCAGTAAATCCCAACCATGTAGCTAAAGCAGATCCACGGAAAAAGTTTCTCTCCATGTAGACCTCCATGTAACCTCAGGCGCATCAATGTGCATCGCACCGGACAATGCTGTGTCAAGAGATAAAACTTTGGTATCTTTGGCAAGTTCAACAGCATTACTTGAAGGTCTCGGGGGGTCAGCAATCCAGCACAAGGTTTTAAAGCGCAAGGTTTTAAAGGAGCAGCCTCAACACTCCAGCATCCACAGAAAGATGTCAAACAAGAATTCAATCAATAAGCGTACTTTCGCTTCAGCGGCTTTGGGCTGTCAGCTTTCAATTGTGTTTGGGTGTTTGGTCAAACGACATGTATTTTTCGACTTTCGGCACTCTCACGATTGGATTGAGTTCAATGCGATGCAAAAGCAACCAATTTCGATCACGTTTATTAAGTCCTTTGGCCATTCAATGGACTTCAGCATCCAAGCAACCATAGACAGCAAATTCATACCACTCCAAGGTATTTCCCAGAAGGACTGCCCAATAGCTGCGCAGAAGTTCGAGAACATCTGAAGCAGATCCCATGGTGACCAGGGTGGGGCGAGCAGCTGCGAGTTGTGATTTAAGAGATGTGCCGATGTGCCAGTAAAATTTATTCATCAAGCTTATGGTTAGTTATATCCCATCCAAGAAGCCAGTTAGGTTAATAACCCCCAAACAAATTCACCCAGCAGAGGAATTTTGTTATGTGAAGGGTTGGGTGCTAACTTTTGGCTGCTTGCTGATCTGATGCGAGGTTGTAATTCAGCATGAAGACTTCCGCGGCTCCGTTGCTTTGGCAGCATGATCATGGTCAGACGCTGCTTGCAAGGTGAACTAGAGCCACGATCAAGGCAACAATGAGAACCAACATGTGCGTGCTCCGAGGGCCTCTTGTTCACTGGCATTTGCCGCATGTCTTTACAGAAAAGTGATACGATGTTAAGTTATACCATGACCATGACAAGGGAAGCTACCCTTTAAAGACTATAGATCCAGCGGCTCTTGTGCGTCATGTCAGATAAGGCCACGCTTCATTCACTCGTTTGCCTAATCTCAGAAGTGTGTACAAAACAGCAAAACATTAGACCAACAGCACAAATGAAACGACCCGAGGCGCACCAATTCACCTGTTGTCACAGGTGCTACTTTTCAAGGCAGTCACACATCCGCGGTGCAGTTGCCGTTTTCTTTGGCCGGTACAGATTGACAAGGCAAAACGATTCTCCACTTCAGATCGGATTCTGTCCGTCTTTCTCTTTAAGAGGCTCTTAAGGATATTATCAGCATGTCCTTTGCACGCAAAATTCCGAAACATCCGCCTACCAAGCAATATTCTGAAGAGTACACACAGCTCTGCAGAGCATAATTATTCCCTTGCAATCCAGCAGGCAGTGTCATGTGCCTGTTTTCATGCAAAATATATATAAAGAATGAAAGCGCACGAAACTGCGAAAGCACGCTAATGTTCAGCCAGATGATATTATATATAGTTACATATATATGGTATATGATATGGATGTATATGAGATTACAATGGATTACAAAGGTGCACCTGTTGGGAGCTTGCCTGAACTCACTTCTCCTCCTCTCCATCTGCCCAAGTTCCGAAGTAGGGCCTGGGTCGGATATGCGCCAATCGAACTTTGCCAGCCCGCTGCCAAACAACGCTGAGCAACATGGTGATGCAGGTGGTTGCACCCGCTAGGGAGAATAGAATTCCAGGACCATAGGGCGACCAGGCCAGAGAAGCTTCAGCCATCAGTGGTGCAAAACCACCAAAAAAACCAACACCCACATTGAAGCTGACGCCAACCCCCAGGTTTCGCACAGATGTGGGAAACAACTCCGCACAATACATACAAATGGTCGCATTGAAGGAAGCAATCAAAGCAAAGCAAAAGGTATAGGTGACAAACAAGTTGGGGAGGCTCGTGGGATCAGCCCTCAGAGCCATGAACATGGGGAAGCCTGCAAAGGTTTGAACCATAGCTCCAGCGAAGTTCATGAAAGCACAACCATAGGTGTCTGTGAGCCAACCCATGGGGAATGCCAGCAGCATCTGAAGAAGTCTGGAGCAAATCCCCGCCAGCATCAAGTAGTCTCGAGATGCCCCATGCTTTTTCAGGAAGGAGTTACCCCAGACACATCCACCATAGTTGAAGACTGCTGCAGAGATCACACCTCCAATCCCTATCACAACTTCCAAGACATTGCTCCCAACAAAGTTTTTCAAATGTTTCCTGGTGGATTTCCTCTCTTTGCTCCGCGTCTGTGATGTCTGTTTCACCACGAACTCCTCATCACTGTCGTCACTGTCGCTCTCCTCCAACAGGTGCTGTTCTGCCTCAAAGACCTCGGATTCCTTGAGGCAAAATGCTCTCCCGGAGGCGCTGATCACACCAGGGAAGAAGGCCGACAGGAAAGGCCATCGCCATCCCCAATGCAACATCTCATCTTCATTGAAGACCCACTGAGATGACCAAATCGCCACCCGAGCCAAGAGAAAACCCATGTTGCCGGAGATGGCGATCAAAGCCACACATCTTCCCATAGCTGGGCGCTGCCACCTCTGATCTGCGCTCGCCACCAGCACAAAGGCCTTGCACAACAAACAACAAGGTTTCATGTTGTAAGTCTCAAAAAGTTCATGTACAAAGTCCTTGCAGACATAAAGATCATAAATTAAATGCATGGCATGTTGTGCAGATCCTTTTTGTGGCTCTGATGCGTCGCTCTTGATGTCATGAAGAAAACCCGCTTGACGGTAAAACAACTCCATTTTCTTGAGTGATTTTGTGAACAGGCCTTGTAGCAACCGCAAGGTGAAAAGGAGATACAAACCAAGTTGACCTCAGGGCAGTACAGACTGCTGACAGTGACTGCAGATACTGCAGACACCGCAGACACTATAGACTATAGACACTCCAATACAGTACATAAGAAATCATAAGAATACATAAAACAAAATAATGTGTTTCGACATGTTTCCACCCTGTCCTGTTACACTGTCTTCTCCCCAATCTCTTGGTGTTGGAAGCAATCCTTGCCCAACGGTTGCAACCAACATGCCAGTACCGGTGATCACCACAGCCAGCTTTCGCCCAAAGGAGTCGCTCAGAACCCCCAGAAACATCCCGCCCAACGGACGGGCTGCAAATGTGGCTGTAAATCCCAGCCACGTCGCCAAAGCGGAACCTCGAAAGAAGTTTCTCTCCATATAAATCTCCAAATAACCTCAGACCAATATGCTGCATGTGGCTAGGCGGCTCATCTCCACGGGTGCAATTTATGGCAGTGTTGGACCATTTTTGCGGAATCTTTGGTAAAATAGATTAAAATAGTTACAGGATGCAAAAACTGTCTCAGATCAGCACTGTCACTGTCTTGTAATATGTTCTGTTTTTCTTTATCAAGAATACCTCAGAGATCGCATCGGCCAACATCGGCCAACTATGATAACTATGTCCCAGGCACCATAGACAGCAAACTCATACCATTCCAAAGCATTACCAGCCAGGACTGGCCAATAGTTGCGCCACAGGTCCCAAATATCGCTGCAAGCGCCCATGACGATGGCGGTTTCGATGGCTATCAGGTGCCCACGTGTTGCTTGTTGTCACTGCTGGATGGAGGTCACAAAATGCCACCGAATGTGTGGAGTGCTTAGATCATCTTAGATCTTCGTAGATCCATTGAAATTGATTGCACTTTCATATCTTTCATGGGATCGTGATACCATAGAGAGAGTCCTCTTTGATCCATTGCTTGAGACTGAATCGATCTCGAAGCAAAGCATGCATACACTGCATACATGTTTAAACGAACGTAACAACCAACTCCAAAGCGTGTTGAGTAAGTCCAGACATGTCCAGACTGCCGGATTCAGCAAGAGAAAACAAGCTACCCAGTTACCCAGTTACCCAGTAGACCCATCTCCTGTCACACATGGCGCCAGACTCACACAAGTAAGTCACCACCTAAGCGCGTGGCTCTGAGCCGCTCATCTGTGAATAAGGAAATAGGATGAAATAGGAGTAATAGGAGTGGCATTCACTTGAAACATGTTGAAACATGTTGAAATAAGATGTGCTCTCATGACATCAAAATCATCAAACAGTGGCTCGCAATCCGAGATCCACAGCCAGCACTGCAACATCTCATACATCTCTCAAAGCTTAGTGTTGGACATCCAAGTGTCCTTGCCTGGCATGGGTTTGGAATTCATGTCCAGCGAAGCTGCTTGGCATAGAAAACACCACTGCTGTTTAAAACCCGAAAAGAACTGTGCTAATTCAGTGGTATGTAGCGTGCAACAATATGTATGCAATGAAAGCAAAAGGCATGCCGGATGGTCAGTGATGCCACATGCAGTGGTGTGGTGTCGTTGGCCGTCGGCCGATCAATAGCAGCCTGAAGCAAAAAAAGGCAGTTCATGTTCTTTCCACTTCTTTGGTTCAACATGGTTCAACACAATCATACGATATTATACGTAGTTCAGCAATGCCTTTGGGATCAAGCTGCAGTTCAAAGCACAGAATTGGGGCTGCAGCTCTCGCTTCGGCCAGGAACTTCACCATCTGCCGCTGCGACTTGGGATGATTTCAAAAAAATGGTATCGTATCATGGCCAGGGCACAGCTAGCTTCATCAATGTGCCAAACCGGGCCACTACTTGAAAATGTTTCAACGTTGTTTGACGCGGCTGTTGAAGTTTTTGTTTGGGCGTTTATTCAAAAGCAAGATGTGTATTATACAAGCATGGATGTGTATAGGGAAATGATTCTCACAGTGACCGCCAGCCGCACCCTCATATTATACTACAAAATGTGCACAAAACCCATCAATTCTTGTGGCAAATGGTTCAGTCATACCCAATGGAGGTATCTTGAATTGTCTTTGTGGTGACATTATGACATCATTGACATCCATTGACATCCTATATCTCTCCATCCAGCCATGCCCATGCATCTGCATATCAGGCACGAACACAAGCATCTACTTCAATCACGCAACAGAGAGACAGAGACACGGAGAGAGAGAGAGAGAGAGAGAGAAACACCAAAACTATGGCCATCTATGGCCTACCAAACAGTCGGTGTACCTCTAATCTTCCTTGCATTGCAGCGGCAAGCCTTGAGAAGCTCAAGGGAGCTCAATAATGTCCACAGAATCAGCTCAGAGGAGCATCTCATGAAGATACTGTAACTATTCGACTACAGTTGTTTCTTATTGTTTCTTTATATTCAGATGCTGGATATCGTCTGTACGTGGTTCACTACCTGTCAAGTGGTGCATGTCACTTGTGAAGAAGTGAAGCATCTCTAGAGCTGTTTAGCAGCAAAGTAGTGGTATGATCAGTACCAAGGCCATAGAAATTCGACATATGAGTATTTCCTAAAATGCGAATACCCCTAAATCATCCATTTTCATTGGATTTTCCATTATAAACCATCCAGCTATTGGGGTATCCCCAGCAATGGAACCCCCAATATTTGGTACCGCAGACTTTCGCCGGGACGCATAGGAGAAGCACCATCACCTTCAGGATCTACAGCAGCTCCTATCATTGACATCAGATCTGATTTCAGGCTGGGTGAAAAAAGAACAGCTCCATTACGCACTGAAAATCTATCAAAATTGTACATTGGATGATTGGATGTGTGTGAACTGTTAGCGTAATATCAATATGTCAGGACTTTGGCACATGGTAGGTTCCGATACTGCTGATATAGACTTTCTTTCGGTGCGCGGATGTGCGCGGTGCAAGACTAGTACAGTCCTGCAGTGCAAAGCAGTTTGGCGACCTGCTTCCGTTGAGTCCAACTTGCATGATGTCATGTCCCATTGCAGTTTGAGAACGGAAGCAGTAGGTCGTGGAACGTATACCGTACTTCAGTTGTCCACAAAGCGGATCATTTTGCTTGCATGGAGAATAACATGGCGGATCACAACTTGCTGCCTAAATGTTCACAGGAAAGGCAGTGCCTCCAAATGCCCCTGTAGAGAAGCAGAAAGCAGCGCTGTGCGCCCATCCTGGCACTGCCGATCCCGA